>JAURVB010013386.1:0-213114 GCA_033002965.1 Piper betle | reverse complement strand
ATATATATATATATATATATATATATTTATAACACACACAAATCCTGGCATGCAATTCTAATAATCAATATTTTTAAATAATTAAATTAAAATAAATTATACCTCGCGTCGTCGAAAATCGGCAACGGCTAGGGTTTCTGTTTCGTGGCTCGAAACTCGAATTCGGCACCTAGCGGCGTCCGAAGTCCGACCAGATTGGATCGGGTGTGTTCGGCGGATGATCCAGCGAATTTCCTGCAAATCTAATTTCCGGCGGTTCCGGCAGTTTTCCGGCAAGTGTCGGCAGTTTTCCGGCGATGATTCGGGATGGGGCAATTAGGGGTTCTATCGGCACCAGCTCGACGAGCTTGGTCCAATGGTGGTGTCAAACAGGGTAGCCGAGGCGGCGATGGCCGTCGACGGCGGCGTCGAAAATGGGTGGCGAGCGGCGGCGTGCTCCGATCGGGGCTGCGGCCGGCCTCGACGGCGGTCGGGATGATGGGGGAAATGTCGGCGACGGCGAGGGGGTGGTCGTCGGGGTCACAGCGGCGGCGGCGCGGCCCGAACGACGGCAGAATCAGGCTTGGAGTGGCGACGGCCGAGGCGGCTTCGCGGCATCGCGGCGGTGCGCCGGCTGGCGATCGGTGGCCGGGGTCGGTCGGGGCGGCACGACGACTGCACGGCGGGGCGGGGCGGCGTTGATCGGCGGCTGTGCGAGGTCGGCGGTGGCGGAGGCGGCGACAAGCACGAGGGGTGGCAAGGGTTTGGGTGAAGAAGGGTCGGGAGGGAGAAAAATACCCTCAATGACAGTTTCGTAATTAAGGATTGACTCGATTCCTACTCTAGTCAAAATAATATCTAGTTTGTAATAAATTCTAAAAAAATCTAGAAAAATATGGAAAAATTCCATAAAATAAAACAAACACAACAACATCCAAATGACATGCTCTATAACTAATAACCCACCCGAATATGATCCAACGCGTCCTAATTCGTCATTCGGCCCTAAAAAAATATTCTACGATCAAATAAAAATAACAATCAATACTGCATACCTCCATATACTTGATAACCCATTTTTCATCATCTTTTAGACGTTATCATCGTACACTTGAGCATACATGACCCTCATCGCTCATAACTCACAGCTGGCCTTAACTCAGCTCGCGGTTCATGAAGCTGACTCGACTCGAACCGACGATTGAACCGACTGGTTCGCTCCCGTAAAACTCTGACTCGAGTCACGGGTTTTACACACCTCCTCCCCCAACCGCATATATCCAATCGCACCCAACTATATCTACCTGTCAGCAACCACATATGGGTGCACGTGGCTAAATCTGCCCACCTAAAAAATACAACATTTTTTTCACACCAAAGACCAATTTGTTGGCTTCCAAATTGGCTACTAACAAAAAAAACTTTTTATAATTTACCTTGGCAATTAGATCAATCGTTGGATTGTGATTTCCCCTCTTTTCTTCAAGATTGGGTTTGGGTCATCCTTATAATTTGACGTGTAACACCCCGATTCCAGTTCACCTAAGAATCGGATAAAAATTATTACGATCGAGTCAAATTATGTCTAAATTAATTAATTTATAAGACTCAAACGATAAATAGATCCAAACAACCCTTTTAGTGTGTCAAGAAAGGAAGACACATCATGATACATCAAGTAAATACATGAAAATGCATCAATGCAAACAAAAGAACGAAAGAAAGCAACAACACACTCAGCTCAAGTGTGTAGCATCTAACTGACCTTCCACCCAAGCCAACCCAAGACCTACATATATAATAAGAAAAATGACAGCAATGGGAGTTATTGGTCTGGAAAATAACTAATACAAACTGACAAGTAGAATATGATATTCCACGAGGAAGGAAAATCATATATAATTTTCATGTGAACATTCAAAAGGCATCTACTAAGGAGCCATCAAGCTGCAGAGTCGATGACATCTCAAACTGAACTGATGTTGTGTCACTCTCAGCAAATGCCTCTCTTGGCAAATTTGCCTCTCAACAATAACTAATTTCACTCTCGAAAAAAAGCACATAATCTAAGCCTTTTTCATATCTCCATATAATTCCTGACCCAGAGCACGACAATCGAGTACCCTTAAGTTGATTGCCTTCAGTACCTTTTGATACCGTAAGTCTAGACATGAGCTGTACACAACCGTGTCCATCTACTCCATGCCTCTTTGAGTGTGGGGAAGCTCAAAATGTAGAGATCTCAGGATCCATCGAAATGTAACAACCCTTCACTAATCTAAAGCTCATTGCGCCTTGCATATGCGCTTGCTCACGATATAAGCAAGGTCAAATTTACCAAATCTCGGCTCACTCAAAACTCAATAAAAACTATATATAAGGTTTTAAAAATAATCATATAAGTAGGCTAGAAGGCAACGTGAGGTGGAGCTAATTTCGAAAATAACACGATAGATCTCATCCTCGAGGGTTATTTATCACGGAAGTAAAATACATCTAAATGGCCCATATTAAGTAAGGTCCAATAAAACAATTAGTTAATATGTCCTACAATCTGGAAATCAAATCTATAATAAAGTACAATAATAAATCTAAGAATATCCTAACAATGTTGTGGTCTATGCGTCACATCTATGACGAGCTCGGACTCCATAACTTATATTAGAACTCACTACTAAGTAAAAGACTAATAATTTTATATGATGCATGGTTTTGGTGTATACTCACATCAACAATAAAATCAATTTAATCACGAACAAATGAATAAACAACTAAACACTCAACATGTAAATTGAGACATGACAAGGAATAAATCACCAATAACAAGCAATCAATAAATAAGTAAAATAACTCATAGATAAATAGTAAATACTTGATAATAAATAATACACTGATCATAAAATAATAACATGATTATACTATATAAGTATGCGGCTAAATGCGAGTAAATAATAGCACATATACAAGTAAGTAAATAAACAAATAAATAAATAAATAGCTAATAACAATTAATCATGAAAAATAACAATATAATTATCAACATATGAACATATACTAAACACAAATAACTAATAACTCATGTGCAAGCAAATAAATATTAATTAATTAATTAGATAAGATAAAAATGTATGATAATAATAATATTATCCAGTAATTACATCATCAACAATAACTAAGAATTATACAAGCATGCATCAAGATCGATAAATATATAAATAACTAGAAATAAATAATAATAAATAACGAAAAATATTCATAACATCGATTATGTAAGATAATGTGAATATACATCTAAACTAACATAGATAGTCTCAAATTACATAAAACAGTCAAAAAATGGACGAAAATGAGTCGAAGGGTTGAAATGGGATGCCGAGTCAAATGGGTGAGTCGAGTCGAGTCGAGCCGAGTCAACTAGTTAGGTTGGGATGTGCTTGACCTAGTGGGCACAGATATGGACCCAGGTAAATAGGCGGGCTAGCGGGCAAGTGAACAATGCTCAGGCTGGCAGACGTAAATGCGGGTAAGCACACATAGACACAAGCAAATGGACTCATCGCCAAAAAAGTCAACGACGACACGGCGTGGGCGACCACAGGTCGTGTTCGACAAAGAGGAAGCCGGGGAGTGTGACGGTGATGGAGACCGACGAAGTCCAGTAGTCAACTGGCCAGAAACTACCAGAAAGTGACTGAAATGCCACCAAGGTAGGTAGAGTCATCTGCGCAGATTCCAGCCCGTAAAGCTGAAACACTACTGTGAAAGTGCGAGTTGCTAACGATGATTGCGACCATAGTGGAGGTCGGGGCTGGTCTCAAATGGAATTTCTTGGCGAGGAGAATCGATCTGGGTGGTTAACCTCACAAGAGGTGGCTTGCCAGCAATGAAAAACGGCCTTAAAAAATAGCACTGGCGGTGGAAACTGACGAACAAATCATGATCTCCAGCAGCCAACGCGGCTGCACCAGTGTCAGAACTAGGCCTGGGTTGATATCCAGCTACGAGCTGGTCAAAATGGTGCTAGGCCGATGGTCGGAGTCTCACTAGTGACGAGCCAAAGTGGTGGCGGCGCTAAGATGTACAACCCTCCAAAAATATGGGGAAAATCCCAAAAAAGGTGAGGGTAATGCTAGGGCTGACGTGGATAGCTTTGATCTTGCCACGTGGTATGATCAGAATGCCCGACAACTCATGGACCTAGTAGGGTCCACCTAAGGTATACAAAGTATATATATATAGTTGGAAAGCTCGAATCGACACTGAAAAAATCAAAATTGAATTGAGGCCTAAAAATTACTATATGGATGAAAATCAAGGCAAGAAACCTAAATCAGCCTCAAAACCATGAACCCAATCGGACGAAGATCTTAGACTCAAATCAAACTGGGCCTACAGGGGCAATCTAATAGTTTGAAATCCTTGAGATACATGTAAAAGGGATGCCCTGAAAAAGCGTAAACAAATACTAAACATTGTAACGGTTTAGATCTAGCCCTAAAACCCTAAACTAATACAAGCTAAAATCTATATACCTTGTGTATACACTCATGCTCTGTTGTAGCAAAATTAAAGTTATCATTTGTATATCGGACATACCTAGCCTCCATAAGATGGTCATACGGCTATTTGAGTCTCATACTCATGGTTTGAAAGTTGAACTGCTTCGAACCAACTCAAGACTGACCTGAACCGGGTAAGGCAAGATGCTGGTAAAACTCTAACCCAAAGCTGGGGTTTTACAGGACAGACCAGATTTGAGTAACTCAGAAGAGATTTCTTAAGTTGTTGCTCAAGAAAATATTTTCATATATATATATATATATGGCTCAAACAAAATATGATTTGTATTAATTGGGTCAGATCATTATAGGTGGTATCAAAGCTAACTCGGAAACATATTGGATGGTGGGTTAGACTAAACGTGGACTAGACAGCTAGCTACATGCTAAGGGCCCAGGATAGACGTGGGCTAGGTTGCTAGATATGGACTAGGTAGGAATTTTGATGACGAAATTTTATAAGATAGGTAGATTGTGATTTCCTTCAAATTAGTCTCATATTTAATATCTATCGGAGTAAGATCCTATATATTAGTGGGAATACACTTGTAATATTTTATCTGGTTAACAAGTATTTTTAAAGAAATGAATTAACCCGTTAGTTTGCACTAATTGGTTCGAAGTTCTAGTTGTTACTTGCTCCTATTCGATTTCTTTTTAATTAGTTTTAATAAATTATTTCATTTTGCTTAAGATTAAGATTATGATTTGTCTATATCTATTGTCTCAAAAAATACTATGTAGATATTTAGTATTGCAATAGAAAGAAGACAAGGCGGCCAATTAGCCGACAGATTGTTCTTTATGAAATTAGGTACCCTATTGTGTTATGCACAACCTATGTTAGAGATAAATTCCAATTTAATAAATACACACTTTTTGAATAATGAAATAGAATATAATGATATGAAATCGTAGAGATGGATTTCGATTTTGAAGATAGTCAACTCTAACTGAATAAAGAGATAGGCTATATACAATGATTTTCTTTTGTTGTTGTATTTTTATTGGTTGAAACCCTTACTTTTCATCGTATTACGGTTTTAAAATCTCATTTTTATGAATAATAAGAGGGGATATTCAAATTAGATTTATTAGTTTAATAATTTTTTTATAAATCTCAAGTGTGGAGGAGATATATCTTCCTTTTTAAATCCTACACTCTTTACTCCTTTATAGTCTCAAGTTATACCAAACATAACCGAAAATCTCTATTTTTATTTTAAAAACTCCTCCATTTCCACTAAAGATAGTCAACTTTATCCCATGGCTTCTTGAGTCAAACTCCCTAAGTAACACTATATTCACTTATTCTAATTAGACTTCCCAAGTACTCAAGTAAAAAATGTCTATAAAATTTTTTTTCTTTCAATTTAGCTGGTTAAATAAATATTTTAAACTAATATAAATCATACGTTCACCAACTTCAAATGACAAAAGAGAAATATGTGAAAAACATTTTAATTTATTAGTAGAAATAAACTATATATCTTCAATTTTAATTAATCATTTTTAAAGACATGACTATGCCTATTAATTTGTATTTTTGATCAAGTCGTTACAAATGGTAGAAGAGCCAATCTGACTCAATATTGAATGGTAGGCTAAACTGAATATGAGGTTAGCTATTAGCCATAGGCTAAAAATAGGAATTTTGTAGACAGAATTTTGTGAGTGGATTATAAGACCCCTAAAAGTTAGTTTTACAATCAATAACTAATGAGGTAAGAACTGGTTTATTAATAAGAATAGACTATATATCTTTAAATTTTAGTTAAACAACTTTTAAAGATATAACTTAAGTCTATTAATTTGTACTTTGGAGTGGGTTGTAATGAAAATTACTGACAATTTTAGAGGATTAAGATGCCAAATTATTATTACGATCTCAAACCATTTTAAAGAAAGAATAAGAATCATGACTTAGAAAAAATAAAGAGTAAAAATTACTTCCACCCCTTCTAATAACCAAAATTATTACTTACGCCTCCTCCTTTATATAGAATAATCACTTACATTTCCTAGCCCACACTTAAGTTGTTAGTTTTTCATGATGTAGGTGATCTTGACCCGTTATATCCATGTTCAAGGTTTGATGACATAACAAACTCAACCACATCATCAATAAGAAAAAAACAACTTCAGTTGTAAGATAATGTTCTAAATTGTAAAGATTTTTTTCATGAAATTTAAATGGTAAGGAGTTGTATTTAAATATTGTAAAATAAAGTCACATCATAAATATTAAAAAAAACCATCAACTTCAATCGTAAGATAATAGTTTTCATTGTAAAGATTTTTTTACTCATGAAATGGCTGAGTTTGCCACGCTATTATACTTAAACAATGAGATAATATGATTAAATTTAATCATGTCATAAAAATCTACAAGTTTAGTAAAAGTACTAAATGGAAATACGATGGGATGATTTGACATAAAATTTTAAAAATTTCTTTTATTTGTTTGAATAATAAAAAAATAAAATAAAAATAAACTATTCTTTCTCGTGTGTATGTATATATATCTCCTGAAAAGAATTTTAATTTATTTTTTTATAAAAATTATTATTTTGTAAAATTTTTACATATATTTACTTGGACCAAAATTACAAATTTTTTAATTAAATTTCAACACATCCAAATACAAAAAAAATTTAGAATCTCTAAATTTTATATTTTTTTCGTATAATTTGAAAACAAAATTATGTAATTACTTTTTGAAAAGCTGAAAAGCCCAATTGGTATTTTAAATACGGGCATTCCAAGGTGTAGTTAATTTTTGCTGAAAAAAATAAAATCATATCATCTTGTAATTCCTTAAACCTGCATTCAATTCGTCTATGCAGACAGGAGCATCAAATCGACGTTACAAATGCCAAATGTCAAATCTCTAGTCAGAAGCATTAAATGAAAAACAACACGCCAAAAAACTATAAGAAAAAAAAAAGAAAGAAACAAAATCAGGAGAGGCGATATAAACAGCGGGACCCACACCACACTGCCCGTGATGCAGCGGCCAAGGGCGTACCCAATCGAGGTTGTCGTATCCACGACGAGACGCGCACGTGTCGATACGGCACGTGCGGGACAGAAGGGGCCACGGGTTCGGTCAGGCCGGGTACGGCAAGTCAATTCGCTCGGACGGGCAGGAAGAGCACGTGGGTGCACACGATGGGCGGGGCCCAGTCAGAGATGGTCAAAGCAGGAAAAAGCGGGATTCTTTTCTCTTAGTACGGACTTGAGAAAAGAAAGAAAAATTAAAAATAATAAATAATAAATATAAAAAAAACGATGTTGGATTCTCTGTGGTTGCTGTCCAAACTCCGAACTCCAAAGTGGGTCTGTTTCCCGCCACCCTCACCCAACCGAAAGCTGCTTCCTTTACCTCCTTCTCTCTCCCTCCCTCTCCCTCTCTCTTCTCTTATTTGCCAATTTTCTCCATCTACCTTCCATTGGTCAAGACTATGCAAAATCCAGACCACGGCAATGTACAAAACCAGATGATGATCATCAGAATGGTGATTTAAATATTTGCAAGCAGGAATATTGTTAATAATTAGTATATGTAGAATGATCATCATCAGATATCTAGCTAGCTCATTATGTAGCTAGCAGAGCGGCTTGTTGCACTGAGAAAGGCATGTCTTTGTTCCTACTTCGAGCAGAAATACTGCAGAGGTGCTATCTGGGCATGATGATCTCGATCCCTTAAAACTAAACAAGCCGATGAAAAGTCGACGAAGCTGATCGTTTATGTGAGGTTCTCGACATGTTCACAAGATTGAAAGCTGCTAAAATACTCATGTTCACGTTTCAATACAGTTGTTTGTTTGTGCAGGAACTATTATTTTAAGATTCGGATGTGTTTAAATATTTAACCGTCGTTAAGCTAGTTATTGCAAAGAAAATATTATATATACACCATACACAGTGGAATAGAATTGTATATATAATCTTTTTCAAAAGTTGACTAGCACGTAATGCGAAACATTACATTATATGTTTTTTAATTTATTAAATCAGAAACATTGAAAGGTAAAATAAGTCATATCTTTGTTGATCTCAAGCCATATAAAACTTAGATATTTATATATAATCATTTTATACCATATTTTTACACCACTAAATTGATATAGTGACTAATTTGATTTAGCTATCGGGTTACTCTCCTCATGTCGATTTTTTTACTCCAGAAACAACTACTGAGTTTTTTAAACGATATATACTTTAGCTTAGAGTTACTCAAGAGGAAAGTAGGAGATTTACACCTAAGCCAATTACTCAAACTCAATTGGCAAATCCTATTATCCATCATTCTCACCATCCTACACCTTGCCCCTCTTCAGAAGAAAGGGTACCATGGTAACCTGCATAACTAAAATAAATCGTTAATTAGTCATTTTAGATAGAAATTCATGGACCAACCCACTTTTACATGATATGAACTCTAAATAATTGGTCACCAATTTACATCAAGAAAAAAATAAATTAAAATTATCCATCATGATCATTACCATCAAGATGCCTTTCTTTATGTAATGCTAAATAAAAGGAAAAAGGAATAACGATATCATGAATCTAGAAGGTCATCATAAGTTTGATATTCATATTACTAGACTGATGACAAATAGATGTGAAGAGAATTTGTTGAGTTTTTCTTTCTTAAAGTTGGTATATCAAAAATATTAAATGGAACTTGGTGGATTATCGATCAACCCTCACTACAAAAAGTTAAGTTTTGTTCGTAATTCAATAAACTTAAAATACACTACAAAACCACCGAAAAATGTTGGGTGAAGAAAGGTGGGGTAGCAAAAAGTAGGCCGGTGAAAATTTTCTCCACGATTTTAGGCCTAGGCCAAGAGAAAAGGAAAACAATTAATATTATCTACAAACATAGAAATAATGTTAAATTTTTTTCTCCACGGTCCTAATAAATGTGGTGAAAATATAGTGAAGTGTGATCAAAAGTAAAACTTTTCTCCGTGATTTTCTTATAAGGGGTGGAGAGGAATTTTTTGTGTGTGAGCCTACACAAGCAGGGAAGTCTTGAATTTGAAAATATGAATCTTTATTCATTTATATTCATATTATACTAAATTCAGCTTACCATGACCTTTAAGAAGTTTAGCCAGACTTGTTAGTCAATATCACAGGTTCAAGTTGTGAGGTCTCCAAATTAGTCCTACATTTTATACATATTAGATTATGATCCTGTCTATTAGCAAGAATGTGCTTGCAACCTTCAACTTGAAATAATCATTTTTGAAAAATTAATTTGCCTACCAATTTATTGTTGACATCAGAGAGCCAACCCAGTTCTATATTTGATTGATATTGGTTTAGATTTGATATGGGTTAGGCCCATGAGTAAGGAAAAATTAAGAACGTATGTCAGTGGTTTAGATTTAATATTGGGTTAGGCCCATGAGTGAGGAAAAATTAAGAATGTATGTGTGGAAGCGTGCATATAAATTTTCAATTTAGATTAATTATTATAAAAAATAATTTTAGTCCATCAATTTGCACTTTGAATGGATTATTACAAAAGGGATTATAGAGAAGTGTAATGGAAGTGTGGGAAGAAGAGTCGTGAAAGGAAGAAATTACAATAACTTCAAATTGGATTCGGAACTTATTACAATGTTTTGGTATGGCAAGTGGACTAACCTTATAAGTTAGTACTCGAGACCTCTCAAGGTATGCGTTTACAAGCAGAAGACCTCGTCATGACTTATA
Source organism: Piper betle (assembly GCA_033002965.1). Classification (NCBI taxonomy): domain Eukaryota; kingdom Viridiplantae; phylum Streptophyta; class Magnoliopsida; order Piperales; family Piperaceae; genus Piper; species Piper betle. The sequence goes on along the minus strand of JAURVB010013386.1, from coordinate 202,837 downwards.
AATAAAGACCGCTTTACAATATTCCATAAATTAGACTAAGTTAGATTATAAGGTCCTCAAAATATTAGTCTCATATTCAATATTCAAGCTAAGATTTAGTATCTTAATGAAAATGTGCTTATAGATTAACTATTATGAAGAAATTACATAGACCCATATTAACAAATTAGTATTTGGTTTAGATCATCACAAATATACAAAATAAAAAAGTACTATAAATATAGATATGACATACTAAGATACCAAATTTGGCTATTTTGGAGAGCATTTCACACCTATGATCGCATTACATGGCTTTTAAGGGTATGTAGATAACATCTCAACAAATCAAACGTGTCTACAAAAAATGTGAAGGACCATCAAAACTTTACAAGAAAAACGTTAAAAGAGATCAGATAAGAGTGTTTCCTCTTTATAAATCGATATTGCCCCAAACTATATATGTTTCATCATATAAATCCACTAAATTATGATTTAGGTATTCTTGTTTAGTCACCTTTACATTTAGTCAGGTGAAACATTATTGGAGAAAAAGATAAAGTCTGAAAAGAGTTTTAGAAATTTTAAAGGAAACTTTTATTCCCAAACTATTATCCTAATTAATTAAACACGCAAACAAAATGCTGGGGCAAAAGAATCAAACTCAAAGTACTACAAGTCACAAGCTAGCAAACTGTCAAAGTGTTCATTGAAAGCTAGCAAAGATCTACTCCATACAAGCAGTGGAGTTACGCATTAAAAAAGAAAACCGTATAAGTTGAATGTATCTGCATAATCTGTGGTTACTTTCCTAAAGATAGATGGAACTCTGGGATTACAGACTGGCGTATGGCTGTACACCTCAGTTTTGCCTCTGCAGAAGGAGAAGTCCACTTTGTTTCTGCATCAGAACTTATGAAGCTTTACTTCTGGGATTTGTTCTATTTCCCTGACACCTTTCTCAGTTGATCTTTCTTCTCCAAACAAAACTCATAATTACTGGACCCAAGATTATAATAGCAGCATAAGAGATCAAACCAGACCAACTTATCCACATTATTTGCACAACCGATGAGAAGTAATCAGATTTACTGTACTTACTATTCAGAAAGTAAAGCAGTGTCTTAGTACTGCAGGATGTGCAGCACTAATTAAGGATCTGGGTTTTTATCATCTTCATCTACCCTTTTTGGCAGATAAGAACAGTCTGTGTTACAGGCTATTTCAACTGCTTCCCTCGCCGACAGACACTATTCTAGATCAGCAACATATCTTTTGATACAAACCCTGAAAATTTTCTGATGGAAGCTCTATCGACGCTGTACTAATATATATTCATCCGCAGTTTAGCCTGAAGTTCATCTTTTGAGCCAAAAAAGAAGGAAAAAGAGAAATGATGGATCAGATGAATATGGTCTTTTAAGGAAGAACGCACGCACACACCCCAACACAGAACATACGTTGTACTGTTCTCCATCTGCCTGATTACTAATCGTATCTAGCTCATACCATGCAAAAAACTAAGCGCAATGAATGAAGTAACTATTACCATAGTACAGAACTAAGAAGATGAAAGAGTTGGTTTTGGAAGGGCCTCCATCTTCCTGCTTTCTCATTGATGGCAACAGTATCGATTTTTAATGACTTCACTGAAGATATGCTTCACAAGATCTACTTCTAATCTAACAAAAGACATGTAAGTGTGCAAAAAGCTGTAATTTTTGTGTTTTTGTCTCTTGGTGCAGTGACGGCCTTTTGCCGTCACGTAAGATGTTTTCCTTGATTTGCTTATTACAGGTCGAAAATTCATTGCATATTTATCCAATGATATGCTCCGATGCTTTTACGGTCGGTGAGAAAAGAAGACGATTATCAACAAAATTTTAACATAAGCTTATCAAAATTAGTACGCAGTACATAGCTTTTGCTTCTAAGCCATCTTCTTCACGTTGTCCTTGCTGTGCATTCATCTCTCGCTAGAATTTAAGGAAGACTATATTAATTTTATTATGGATTCATATGATATTACTAATTAACTTTAATCATATAATTAATAGAACCTTGAAGGATCAAACCCTTCAAAAATGTGAAAAGGTGGACGAGCTGATAGTTGGGGAACTTGATGATCAAGAAGTAGATGAACAATAATATTGGAACCTGATCCCATAAAAAGGAAGACCCAAAGGGTTTCCAGTCATCATGCACCTTATGAAAGTCTAGTCTGTCGGCGGCCACGAATTGTGAGGCATTGTCCACGAGTCCACCGCACAGCAATATAGAAATTTTCGCAGGCTGTAAACTAATGAAAAAAGAAATCTTAACTACTATGAAGAAACTCCAACTCGATCTATATATGGCCATTTCAATATCATCATCGGCAGCAGGTAGGGAAAATACAATAGTTTTCCTTATGTCTGCGTCCTGAAAATGGGCCAATCTTTGGAGAAGATCCTTCACTAGATTTTGCAGCTCCAAGGTATGTATATATATATGTGTGTGTGTGGGTGGGGGGTTCAAGATGAATATCAACTCCCTGGTAGCATTTTTTAAGTGCAAAGTCGAGGCATAAGATTTTGATTATGTCGTTTTTGAGGAAGGAAGACGAAGATCTTCCTTCCCACTTTTAAAAAAACAAACAAACAAATTCTCACAGGCAATTAAAGAGTATAGAAATTACTTTAAAACTGTTTTAATATCGAAAAAGTTATAGAATTTGCAGAGGACCATGCATTATGATCACTTCCAGAAAGACAAGGTTATTTAGTTACCAGGGAAGGTCCTTCATGTATAAAATGGGAGAGACATATATAGCTGCAACAATATTCTACCACCTAAGTATGATTAAAGCAAAAATTTGGCTCCCAAGATCAGCAAGGAACAGCTTATATCATCATAAAGGCCGCCAAGCTGCATCTATCTAGAGCAGGTCTTGTTTTGATCAATGATCACTAAAATAAAACGCTGTGCATATCTATCAATGTCTTGAGCAAATATATTAAACAATAGAAGAACGTGGATGCAAAGACATGGAAGTATAGAATACCAAATAAAACCATATCCCTTGACTTGGCGACGTCGGCTAGAACTTTCAGACCACCAATTTATCCACGAACAAACATAAAGAATGATATCGGTTTGCTTTAATACTAGTATCAAAAACAACACTCACACATCAAGACGCATATATAAGTAAGGAAAGATAAGATAGCCACAAGCTAAAGCTATGTTCCTTGAAAGCAGACAACACAAAGTCCACAAGACAGTAAATATTGGATCACTACTCCAGCACAAACACAACCATATAGATTATATATATATATCACTTGCAAACCTTCATATGCAACCACCATAGCTAGCAAGCTAGTTCAAGATTTGCATATGAATAGTAGTGTCTCCATACCTGTGATGGTATATGAGCAGAAGCATAGCCCTTTGATCACCGCTTCAAGTTGCACCATGCTGGTGGGACGACGACGACGACGACGACATGGGGATACCGGCTGCCGTAGAAGGCTGGCCCTGCTCTGGCGGCAGCCGCTTGCGCTTCTTCTTCTCGTAGCTGATCCCGCGGGCCTTGGCTTGAAGGTCACGGACCTCGCGGAGGTAGAGGCGGACGGCGCGGGCTCCAAAGGGGTTGGCCTCCGGCTTGCCGCCGTGCTCCTCGAAGGCTGCGCGGAGGCGGCCTATGAGCGCATCAAGGCTGCCCCAGGCCTGCCGGAGGGGGCAGGGGCACGGCGCCGGCGGGTTGGGGTGGCCAAAGAAGGGGCACATTGGTGTGTGCACCTTCGTCTTCCCGAACTGGTCCAGGTAGCGGAGGAACTCGAGGACGTGGGCGCCGCTGCACCTGGCCAGGGAGAGCGGCGGACGGTGGTTCTTCAAGTACTGCCCGAAGGTGTTCCAATCCCGCCGCTTCTGCGACTCGTACCTGCGCATAAACTTCATCAGTTCTAAAGGAATACTCCATCGCCTGAAAACCCAAAACTTATAATATAGCAGTACCGGCTTGGGGTGACCGCCGAGGAGGAAGCCATCGCCGCCGAGCTGGTAGTGTTGGGGCTTCCCATGGTACTGTTGCCGGAGTTGGAGCTGTCCGATGCTTGAGTCATATCCATTTCGGATGTGCTATAATGAAGTAAGCACTTGGATTATTTTTTGATTGATGTTATATTATATGATTCTTAAATCTGCAAAAGGGTATCAATGGTTAGTGATCAAAAGTTTATTGAGGTAGATGACTTCACAATTGATCCATGTTTTTCATGCTATTTAATTAAATTAAAGTGCTAATAGTAGTGTTAGTATGTGAAAAAAACTAATTCATAGAAATAAGAACAAGTTAATTAGCTAGAGAAAGAAAAGATGAAGATCAAGTTCGATTGTTTAGTAAGGGCTAACAATTGTTCTTACCTTAATTTCAGCTGGGAGTACAGTCCTCTAAGCCCTTTCTTGGTGTTGGCACTTGGTATGGACAAAGACTACTACTGTTCCTCCAGATCACCAACAGTTCTGTTCATAAAATGCAATGAAGAAGATGGAATTAAAGAGATGGCTGTGATTTTACTGCTGATTAGGAAGAAAGAAGAGCTATAGGCAAGGACCCAGCCTGTGAACATTGTCGTTCCTTGCTACACTTGATTCTCTTCTTTCCCCCAATTTCTTGGTGCAATATGTAGAGAATTGGGCATTGAGCAGAGATTCTAACTGTTTCCCATTAATAACAAGCTTACCTCTTGAGAGAAATGAGTCAATTCATGCAAGAGATTGTGATCAACATGGGAAAGAGATGAAGTTCATGGAAGCCATAACCTCTTCTCTTCTTCCTTATAAAATGAAAGAGTTGACATTCATGAGAAGTCCCATGGATTCCTCTCCTTTTCCAAATCTGGAAGATCAGCTGATGCTGGAGAAAGTTGAGGATCAAAAATGGTAAATCATATGAAATCCAAAGAGAGGGATGGCATAGCTGGGAGGGGAGGGTGTGACATGAAGGTAGCCTTTAGGGATTTTAAGCTTTGCTGCAAGGTAAGCTAGGGGGAGGGGGGCAGGCATAACTCATGGTAGGAGGAGACAAGCAAAAGCTGCTGGGTGGAAAAAAAATCTGAAGAATAACATGACATGTTTTGATTTTCCTATGGATGCCCTCACAAGTTCTTAAATGGTTCACAAGAAAAAAAATACAGCTCAAAAGTGGGGATGTCTCTGTCCAATAATGGCCATGGAAAGCTAGCTCCACCCATCAATGGATGTTTATTTTGAGAATTTAGCTACTTATGTAGGGAAACACATGCATCTTGGTTCAAGCTTATTTGTAGGTGAGGAATTGTAAACCCTAATAACTGATTAGCATTCCAATGGCTTCAGCCCCATCTGGGTCAAAGACAGTACTACTGCCTTGTAGATACATGGACCAGAACACGCTATTTATCAGTGCATCATAGTTTTTGTTAAAGATCTTCCAGACCTTAGCTAGCTAGTAACAAGAACTGATGGCAAATGCCTACACTTGGACAAGAGTGGCTTAGAAGCGTATATATAATTAGGGTTCTATGGGAACTTAAATATGAAGATCCTTATTGATCATAAGTTATACAACACATTGAGACGACATACTATATAAGAATTCCTATCATGAAAAAACAAAAGTAAATTAAGGCCAGGACACTACAAAATAAAAATACTTTTCTCCCTATATTCTCCGCGTCAATTTTAGTTGTGGAAAAAAACTATAACTTTTTTTCATATTTAAAAATATTTAATGGTAAGTATGTATTAATTTTCTAAGTTTTCTCCGCCCTAAAAAATGTTCACTAATCTTAAAAAGTAGAAAAAAAAAATGAAATAGGGAAAGTAGGGGTGGAGAAAATTTTCTTAATGTTTTTTGATGAGGAGAAATGTTTAAAAATAAATATAGATTTTTACCTTTAAAAATTTTCAAATATAAAAATAAATTTATATTTTTCTCCACTTGAAAATTGACATGGAGAAGACTGTAAAAAAGTACCACTTTCTTCACTACATTTTTTAAAATGTGGTGAAAAACTAAATTTTTTGTAGCGGGATGATTCAAGAAACATTAGATCATGTGTGATAAAAAAAGCAAGTGCTTGCCTAGTAAATATAAATCCGATCCTAACTTAGCTCGGTAATTTACCAAATAACTTCTTAGTGACTTGTTTTAGTGGGGAAAGAAACCCAAATTCTTTAGATCTTTAAAGTTCAACTCCTAACTTTTTGGTTAGCTGACTTTGGAAAAATTACCACGACAAAAGACACTGGTAAAAAAATTGTCTTCTACGACCACAAATTTGCAACCAGACGACCACAAATTTGCAACCGCACTTCCGGTTGCAAATTTGCGACCGCATTGCATTGGGTATACAACTGTTAAAATTTTACAACCGCAAATTTGCAACGTGGTTGCAAACACGATTGTAAAAGCAAGAACTTAGGAAAAGAAAAATTGCAACAAACCCATATTTAAACCTATGTTGTAAAACTCGACTGATTCCACTTGGAATCGGCCGAGTTAACAAAGTTTGATGGAAAACCAAGTCAAAAAAAGGATAACCAGGTTTTGTGAAAATCGGAACAAGCCAATTCTGATCCGATTGATCCCGAGTTAACTCAGCTTAGAGTTGGGCTAGTCGGCAAGGGTGACGGCCCCGAGGGAGGCAAGACGGGGGGGGAGGTATTGGACGGCGAGGGCTTGGGCGAGGGTTGTGGATGATGTCGGTGACGACGCCCTTGAGGTAGCCATTGCGCTCGCCAAAGTCAAGGGAGCATAAGCAGATGACACCCTTGCGGTGGTGGGTGTGGGAGCAAAAGACCATTGCGGGTATAGTGCCAGTGGGGTAGCGGGGTGGATTGGGTGGGGCCAATGCGCCGGCGATTGAGGAGATAGAGTTGGAGGAAAAAATGTTAGTGACATTCTATTAATTTAAAATTGACTCGAATCCAACTTGAATAAAAAATAATAACTAATTTTAAATATTTTTAAAAATAATTAAAAAATAAAAAACAATATAAAATATAATATACATTATTATATTAAAATGATATATTTTATAACTAATAACCTACTCATTTTGACTGATTCAAATAAATCAATTTTTATCTAATTTTTTTATATAAATCAATCCAATTTAACGACTCCCAGCCGTTCCGATTCAAAGCGATGCACACGCAATAGAAAAAATGACGACATGGAAAAATAATTTGCAACCGGGATTCACCGTTGCAAATGTGTCGTTCCCGGTGTACAAAAATGCCTTTTGCCACGGAAGTGGTTGTAAATTTTGAAATTAGAAAAACATGGGCGCGTCAAACCCGCGCCGAAGGGGGGCAGATCTCGAGGCCGGCGCTGATGGTGTCTCCCAATTTCACCCCTGCCTTCCTCCTCCCCTCCAATCTAAGACTAGCATTTTCTTAATTTCATCATTTTACCTCCAAATCTTGATATCAATTCCATCATCGTTTTTGACATTTGCATATCAATTCACTCTTTCCTAATTTTTTTATGTAATCATGGTGCAAGTTGAAGTTGTATCTGTGCAAATCACATTTTCATAGATCATCTGCAAAACCATAGATCTTGGGGTCGGTGGAAGGAGGGATTGGAGTAGAACTGATGACAGTGGCGGCGCTGCTATTGGGGTTCATCGCCGCCAACCACACCGTGGGGGGCTCCAATTGGTGGGATCTCCAGACCCGCACACGGGGGACTTGACGAGGTGGAGGATCTCGACGCCGGAGCAGGCGGCGATGGCGGCCAGGCCCTGGTCGCTCACCTGGACGCTCTTGAGGTGGATTTCGACGAGGGAGGAGTGGCGGGTGGGGAGGGACTGGAGCAGCTCGTCCCACTCGCCGGAGCAAGACAACAGCTTGAGGGTGGAGAGGCGCTCGGCGAGCAGCACTGCCCGTTGTAGAGCTCCTTGAGGCAGACGACGCGGAGGGAGGCGCAAGCTGCAGCGGCTGGGCCCTGAAACTGCGGAGGGACTTCACAGCGAGCTCCTCGATGGGGGCGCAGCTGTCGAGCACTGCGTTGAGGCCGCGTGAGCTGAAGGTGCAGGAACCGTAGGAGAGCTTGCAGAGGTTGGTTGCGGCGAAGGCGCCGCCGCCAGCGCCGGCACTTCGCTGCCGCCCGCCGCCCTCACTCGCGCGGAATAAAAGCCGTTCCAAATAATATTTTTTAAATTTTTTTCAAATTTGCAACGGCTCTTGTAGAACGGTTGCAAAACCAGTTTTTCGTCGCAAATTGGTGGCAAACTTTGCAACGGCTAACCGGGGTGGAACGCAGTTGCAAAATTTATAATTATTCTTCGTTGCAAAGCGGTTGCAAATTTTGCAATGGCTAGTTTTCCTGTTGAGAAATTTATTAGCAACCCTGTGTTTTCGTAACCACAAAATATGATTGCAAATTTGGTCGCAAATAATTTTTGCAACAGGAAAACCCTGTGTTTCATGAGCGATTGCATTTAGCAGCCGCAAAAGACATTTTTTAATAGTGAGACAGCTGACCAACGCAATGGTTGTCTCTTGAAATTTAGCAAGTTAATAATTGAATTGAGTACCATTCATTTTGTATGAACCTCCATTTGGCTACCATGGTCGATATTTAAGTTGATATTGATTTTTCCATTTGAACTAGTTATTAGGTTTCTGTGCTTCATTCATTATTAACCATGGAAAACACCGTTCTGCATTACAATGTAGTACATTGTAGATTAGCTCGTTATGTACACTTCAAATTTTAGTTGTCGGTGGTAGTATTGTTGTAGACTATATATATGATCAATCAGTGTACCTTTCACCACAATTGACATATGCAAAATTACCAATGTTGGCTAGTGGTTACCGGTAATTACCATCTTCCTCCTCCTTACAAAAAGAGGAAAGAGATAGAAAAATTATAACTGACAAACACAATTCTAATGTTATTAAAATGTTAAAAATTATCAAAGACTGTCTGGATGGTATCATTTGTGGTCAGACGATGACTTTCGTGCGTGATTTTGACCCTATTGGAGGATTATTTTTTGCTTAATCTTAATTTCAATGTACAATACATTCATTTATTTATTTTACCTTTCCTGGGATGATTATTCTTATTAATATATTAATTACCATGAGTAATTCAATATTACAAAGAGAAATCAACATCCCTTGTAGCAGAAAACTCTCGTATTCAATCCCAATTGCTTTGTGTCGAGCCTTTTCCACAGCGGCTACCAGAGACTGTTATATGTTTTCCACCCTTCGATTCCTAATGGGCATTGTTACAAACAGTTCACAACGAGAGTGCCAGAAAAAACTATTGCACTTACTAGTTATAATGATCCATTTTGGACCTCTAATACATAGAGAAGCATATACCTTTTAGGATGGGTGCAATACCGGCCCTTTAAAAGGATATTAACCGCTAGTATCTCTTTCTTAAACGATACAATCAATAGTGATGTACATTTTCACACAAGGGGTGCGTTTAAGACTATTTGAATGGAGTCCCCGTAAGATTGTAGTTCCCAACACAGTAGATAACCACAATAAAGATTAAGTCTAATTGTTGTCTAAACTTTGATTAAGTTCAATTTAACTTCGTGTTAGACTCAAAAACAGATCGATTTGAAGCTCAATGAAGCGAGACTTATGCCGGCTCAATTTGAAATTTCTTGATATTATATGTATATATATATACATATATATATATATATATACACAATATATATATATATAAAAGAAAATAAGATTTTTAGATATGTGTATTAGATTTTCAGCATATTTTTTTGACTAATTTCTTACAAGAGCATGATAGAATTAAATACTAATATAAAACATAGTTTTAAAATATGGGATTAGAACCTGATTCGGCATGTCATGAAGTTGAGTTGACTCTCGACAAACTTGGAGCCATTTATGCTATTTTTTCAATTAAGTATATAAAATGTTATATGAAATTAATATATCTTTTAACATTTAAAATTAATAAATGTGTGATTTATATTACTTTAAAATATTAATTTAACTAAATTAAAAGAAAACTAAAATATGTTAGTAACTTTTACTATTTGATTTAGGGAGTCAATCATAAAATCTATTAGTAGAGTGTCATCCATAAAGTTTGACTTAAAAAGTTATGGAGTGGAGTCAATTTAGAAAATGTTAGGAGTCAAAAAAGAGTTTTAAAATTATAATACAAAATTCTAATGCTTGATCATATCATTTTACGTATTTGCAAAAAAATATTTTGTCAAATTGAGATACCTTTATTTTTAAAATACAATTTTATTATTAACCATACAAGAGTAAAGTATTGATAACTACAAATTGAGCTAGCTCGAGTTCAATTCAGATTCAAATCAACGCAAAAACTAATTAGCTCAGGTCGATTTCAAAGTCAGCGATTGGAGTTTGAACTACGCAAAACTTGTCTTTATAAACAGCCAGCGATTTGTTTATGAGTTTTCAATCATAGGAAAAGATCAACTGTCGATATGGTAGAGTTTCCTTGGTATGAAAATGAAATCCTTGTTCAATTTGGAAGTTTCACTTTCTACAGAGAGTAATTTGTGAAAATATATTGAATTTTGTGATTTATTTGAGGTCAAAATGATTACCTAGCATTATATATTATTTTTCCTATTGGCAAGGTGCGCAACAGTGTGATCATTGATGTCCACCTTCTGATGATCCTGATATTTGTTGATCTTGTGTTCAAAGATTGGTAAGGAGGATAACAGATCAGGTTTATACTTTAGCCTTATAGGTATAAGTTATAACTCAATATTTTTAAAATAAAGGCATAGAAAGGGGAGGGATCTATGTATACATCAGAGACGGTTGTCCCAGAAGAAGGCCTTGTCCTCTTTGGGAGCCCAAGTGTTCCCATTTGACAAGTCCACTGATGAACAGTTAAAACCGTAAAAAATCAGCTCAAACATTATATACACAACATAATTGAGCTGAGCCTAAGAACTATATATATATACAAACCATTATGTATACATGTATATACTATAGAGGTGATTTGAGATAAAATATATTGTACATTGTACATGTATAGCAGTACTGATATAGCTAGCTAGCAACTTACTCCAATATAAATGTTTGAATGGGTTTTGACTCGTTCCGGGAGCGACGCCGTGGGGGACGCCAAACATCCCCACCAACGATGACCTCGATCATCCATGCTAGGGCCGATCGCTGCCGAGAGAAGTCAAAATTATTCTAAATGTTTTTAGGCTCTTTTGTCTACTACAGCATTTCAGTGAAATATTGAGCTAATATATAAGCTTTATATAATGATTTAAAATGTGTTTTAGGAGTAATAAGTTGAAACATAAAATGACTCGTGACAAATGATGGTACAAACACACTATAGTACAGTAATACTACTGTCGTGACAAAATGTGCACTCTATAGTTAACAAACATAATGGAAAGGGACAAGGTATTAAGGACAAGTAAACCAATGGAAATGAGATGTTTTCTAGTGATCCCCTGAGTTGTAGAACTACACAAATATCATGATTAGTGTTTGGCATGTGGGATTATGTTCTAATTATAGCAAATCTTGTTTTGGAATCACTTGTGAAAGAAACCCAAGACCAAAAGGTTGTTAATGCTCCTATAAACTGCACTGTTAATGACACAGACAGTCAGCTTATATAGAGACAGTGTCATGTGTTAACCTTGCAACTTTAATTAGGTAGCACATCATGGTTCACCTTATCTGTCTCCCCATTACTGATGTCGGCCAATTTCCTTCAACTGATTGGCGTTTTGCTCCCTAAGCACGAATTTTTTTGGATGTGCAAATTCTTGTGCAAGCAGCTAGTGAAGGTCCTCACAGTTAATCATCATGGGTAAGTGTAACATAATCTTCAACATTTATATTTTCTGGTTATAGCTAGCTAGGGAACTAACATATAATTACATATATATCTTTCCTTTCTTAAGGATTCATGTTTACAAACCTCTCCAAATCCAATAATAAACTTTTTGGATTATATATATTGTTGGCGTACAAATTAGGGGATACACTTATAATGGTGTGCCTCGTCCAAATCTATAATAATATATCTAATAGATTTTTATCTAAATCTGTATATAGATATCAAGTATATTATTATTAGTTAAGGAAAAGATAAACCTCTTTACTTTTATTTCTGATAAGGAAGATAAACGTGACTCCTTTTGTATAAGAAGATATACTATTTATATTTAATATATGTTTAATTTAATGCATATGTTTCTTTTAGAGAATTGCAGAGAAAGAAGTAATCAAGGCTCGATCTTGGAAGTCTCTGAAAAGATCGTTTACAGATCAAAGACTTGCCATTTGACCCTACTACGGTCTAGTTATTTTTAATCCTTATATTAGTTATAATTAAGATAATATTAAAAATTAATATATATAATCCTCGTAATTAAGCTTCATATATTATATTAACAACCAGTACGGATAACATAAAATATTTTTAATAGCGATTACACATGATTTCATTTGAACATGTGGAAAAAGTTGCTTGATGTATATCATGCATGTACATTACAATTAATTAGAAATCAGAAAAAAAACCTTAATCTGTTTTTTTTTTTATTGTTTTCGATATGTATATACCTTATAAGTTGATCAATTGTTTCTCTGTTGATTAAATGGGCATAATTACAATCAGAAGACGTTATTCACTTTCGAATTAGTTCAAATTATATATGTTGATTTTTCTTTGGGCTGTATATATTGTAAGAATATTTACGTACCTTTGTTATTCAATTTGGTTGGCCTGCAACTTGTACCAGTGTTGAATACGTGCACTAATCTGAGGCTTGCAAATTTGATTCTGGACAGCTACAAAAGATAGAACAATGAAACGATGAAAACCTCTACCTTTCGTCTTCTATCCATCAATCATAAGAAGGGTAGCATATTGGCCAGCCATGATCAAATAATTAAAATGACAAACTTCACCAACCAAAATAAAAAAATGGCTGCATGTATAGTAAACATTATAAAATTCAATTTAGTAATTATTTAAAGGACGAACAAATTGATTTTTATAACTCTCTAGTTCAAACATTAAAAAATTAGCTTATAAATGATAAAAAAATACGGTTTGATAGCGGTTATATACGGACTTATGTGTAAGGGGGAGAGAGTAAAAAAATAAGGAGTCAATTTAATTTTACTTTGGCTGATGTGTTTTCTTATGGTGATGAAATTAATAATTTTAGTTAGTTATTTTTACTACCTCCAATAAAAACTAATTACTACTTCTAACAATCTCCCAAAAATAATATGATTATCAATTTCATTATTAAAAAATATTATTAGCCAAAATAAAAGTAAATTGGCTCAAGTTCAAGTGGAATTTTGATTCGAGGCAAAACTAATTAGTCGATTTTGAGCCAAAAAAACAAAACTCGGGTCAACTTAATTTGTCCTACCACGTTCTAAAAACTTTTAAGTACTTAACTATTGAATATAAAATAATGCAGCGGTGGATAATATTATCAATCGATTAAAAAACATATTTTTCTTCCAAAAACACATCCTAGGTTTATAGGCTAGTAGCTAGCTAGCACCGGAATAAGTGCGGACTGCAAGTTCCGAGAGGGAATATAAAATGGTCGTCCTTTTCACTTAACTGGAGAGTCTTGTGCACATGAATCTAAGATCGCTGTCTGCAATATCAGCTCTTCAATGACTGTCAAATTGACAAAATGAAATGTACCAAACTTTGTCTGAGTGGTGATGGATTAAAGAAACGAAGAATCTTACGAGGGATATTGAGCTTGTGATGTCACAGAACACGTCTATGTTCCTCTTTATGTGTATGTAATCTTTTATAGGTTCTTATGATTTATTTTTCATAGTAGGGTTCTGTGTTATTTTCTCTTAAAAAAAATAGTAATAAAGCAGGGATCATAGATGACTGATGGACAGGTAATGCAATCTGCTTTCATATATAAACTTGCAATGTTTATTTGCTGTAAAAAATTACTTACAATTGTTAACACTGGTGGTGAAAATAATAATAAACAATTAGGGTGGTGTGGGCTGGACTAGGTAGGGTGTTCCCAAACCTGCTGTGGAAAAAAGGCCCAACTTTTGCGGTTCACCGGGTGAATTCAGTTTCTCCTACTCAGCACTAGCCCGGGCTGTTTGTATTAGATTTTTAATCAAGCTAATTATATTTGAGTCAATTCCCGTATGAGCGGAGCTCGAACTAGGTTAAGTTTTTGTATTAACCAATACTCATAAATTTCTTTATAATTTACACTCAAATTTTATTTCTTATTAATATATCATAAAAAAATAACATAGTTACTATATTAAAATTTCAGAAATTCTCTGTGCACTACCAAATTTTTTCCTACCTTTCCTCACCTTAAGTTTGATTGGCCCAAAAAAATTGTCATGTAAGCATGATCTATGTGGCAAAGTAAATGAACCAATTAAATTCAAGGTGTGAAAAGTGGGGGAAACTAGGTGGTGCACATAACATTACTCTTAAAAGTTTATATTTCATTCAAAAATGTTATGTGTCATCTTGTTTTTAAAATTAAACAATTTTAAGTAGAGTATGTTTACATGTCTAAAATTATTTTTTTAAAACAAAATATCAATCACAATCGAATCGAGCAAGCACGTGCTGACAACCAAGTTTATTCAACTTCGAGTTGAACAACAAAAACTGGTAATCAAATTCATTTAACTTTAATTTAAACTTCAATCGAAAAATTTATGAGGGAGAGGCGGTGGCAAATTTATGGACAAACACCCTGTTTCTGTCACTATTGTTAAGCCCATGAGTTCAACAAGAGGTGTGGGCATGCATGAACTTAGAGATGAGTTTGGATATTTGATATTCGCGAATCTAACATGATTATATCCGAAATAATTTTGTATTAGATTCGATTTTGGACTTTTAGGATATATAATATATCTAAAAATATTCAAATTGGATATGAAATTAGGATAACCCAATCTCTATATGATCCGAATATGCAATATTTTATAAAATTATATTTTAAAATTATTTAAAATAATTATTATCATAATATTTTTTTCTCCATTTTATATTAAAATTTATATTATTATTATTATCATTATTTTAGTCAATGGGTTTGCATAATATTAGATACGGAAGGATATAGTAAATAAAATAGAAGTAATATCTGAATTCGGATTTGGATTTCAAATTCGAATCGAACACATATATGATAATTATCAGCTTTATATCCCATCTGAACCTATCCCTTAAAGCATCTAATTGAAATAGTGCATATAATGATCTTTGCCGATACGTATGTCCTTGCTTAAAGCATCTAGTGGAAATAGTGCATATAAGGAGCTTTGCCGATGCGTGTGTGCTTATGCTTCTTCACACGATCAATAACGTGCCGCGCTAAGAATATTGATTGATCAACTTAACCACAACCTTTGTATTGATTCGACGTTTGCCTAACACAGATATATATATATATATATATATGTGTGTGTATGTGTTGTCCATCATCATAAATAAAATAGGTGTTGTGAAAGATCATTCGCATCCTCGTGATAAGCTTCATTGGTCACACTCGTTGGATGAGAAGTGCCATATAACGTGCTAGTCATGTATATGAACACTATATAAGTGATTTACAAACAAGAATTTAGAATCGATAAATGAAAGTGTGAGTCGCATATCGATCCAGAATCAATTGTTGTGGCTTCTATGGCTTTGGACAAAGAAAAATTGTAGCTTTCTGTGCTTAATATTTTATCAAGCACGAGTACAAGTAGACGGAAGCATATCAACGTAGCCAATTAATTGGACGTTTAATGTCATTTCATGCATGCAGCCATGCAATACCTAATAACAAACACACGGCCGCTATCCGTCGACGCTACATGACGTGGCCCCACGACACGTCGGTGATATAACTTTAGAGAAGACGGGACGAACTTCTCATCCGCATTCAATTCAGTTATACAAAACCGGTGTCGATGCCGAAAGCATGATTAAGATCATCTTCACAATCCTCTCAAATTCCCGATGCTCTTCTTGATTAGACGTTGATACGTTGATATTACTCCTTTAAGTTGTCATTCACTTTTGTTATAGAACTGTGTGAGATTATGCCAATATAGAAAGATGTTGAACATTTGGTTTTGAGTGGTCATTGCTTCTTTGGCTCCTGTGAACGTCGGATCATACAACTCCTGTAGCCAAAACGACCATATTGATCAGGAAATCGGAATTTCGATCAAAAACCCTGATCAAAGTCATCTCTGCTCCTCATTCACGAAAGCACCGATTTTCAAGTTTGTTTGGTTGCATGCATGCATGCAAATCCAACATTTTTTGTGTTGTTCTAATTGGCTCTGTGTTATATGTATCGATCGTTCAATATATGTTATGGGACATGCAGGAAACTAGATGGTGACGAGGACGGTGGACTTCGGGGACGATGAGCAACCTCATATGTGTGATGGTGCACTGTGAGGTGAGGGGCAGCGAGGCCATTTTGGGGGACAACTCTCACATACACATCTATGAGAATGGTGGCATCTCCACCATTGGAGGTGTCCACCTCTGGACGGTGTGGAACAACCCCGATGGAACCATGGACCTCGCCCTCATTGAAGCCGCCATTAGAAACCATCTTGGTGACCTCTATTTCCCCACCACCAAGCTCATCTGTTTGGAGAACACCCAAGCTAAATAAGTTGACTTGGATGATCTGAGATGATCACTGGATTTGGTTAGACATAAATAATTCGGGGTTTTGTTCTTTGGTTTGTTTTGATTTGATTTGATTTGTTAATTTGATGGGAACTGTATTCATGTTTGGTGATGTATAAAGTTGGGAGGTGAGGTGTATGTGAGCTGAAAAATGTGACGGCTCTTGTCTTTTATTGGGCATGGATTATGATTGAGGAGCGGTGTGGTTATCTATATGCTGTGTGTCTCCCTTCTTGGTCCTTGGATTCTTTTTGAAGTGAAAGAGCCAAGGAGAAGTCTGGTCATTTAAACTTTTAGAACAGTAGGGCATCGTAGTACAAGAGGGACGGCTAACCTAATAATGTGCCTTGGAAATCATTCAAGGAAGTGCCCTCATTCTGTGGCCAAGTCCACTTATTTCTATGTCAAACAACTGGGAATAGCACCTGCTGCTCATGTGTGGGGGCAACCATTCCTAACACAGGGAAAAACATAAGATTAGGTGGTCTTTTCCTGGATGTATTGATGTTCTGGCAACTTGCTTGGGCTCATTATTGCCAATTAACTTTTATAATAGTTTGTGAATTTTACTCAACAAGTGAAAAGTTGTTTATTGAGAATTCTGCTGTAGTAGTTCACGTATGTGTTATACAAGGGCAGCCTCAGACTGTTTTCTTGTAGATAAACTGAATGAAATAGCAAACTAATTTTGAACTAATTTTTCTCAATTGGTTATATGGTACTTGTGAAAATCAGACGGGTTAAACTTCTATGGATGATGCAAGGAAAACAGATTTAGAGGAGGGGCTTTAGTGAAAATTGGGGTTTTAGAAGATGAAAATATAGCAGAAAGAAAAAAGCATCAAGTTTATGTTTCTTTTTTCTGATACTGTGAAGGGTGAGAGATAATGTTAGAGTAGTCAATGCTAGTATACCAATGTAATTTTTAATTTTGGCCATTAGTGTTTCCTTCATGTTGATATTTTCTTCATATGCTTCTGCAGCTGTGGTGGTAAATGTCTCTCAGTGGAATACACAGATAAAGTGGGAGAAATCGCTAAAAAGCATGGATTGAAGCTTCACATTGACGGAGCTCGAATTTCAATGCTGCAATTGTAAGTTGAAAAATAAGGGTATATATTTTCTAATGTCAATATATGATCAAGTAAGTTAATGTTATTTTTCTTTTTAACTAATTATACTTTTGCTTACTCTCCCACTAGGCGCTGGGTGTTCCTGTTGACAGGCTTGTCAAAGCTGCAGATTCAGTTTCGGCATTTTTCGATTTCAATTGCTCCAAATATTTTTCGATTCTAATTGCTTGTAAAAGTCAATATAAAAAATCAATTCAGAAAACTTAGTTAACGAAGAAAGCATTCAAGCTAGAGTTTACAAATGTCATTTCTCTTTTTAAAGTGATGGGCATACTGCAAGTAATTGCAGCCATTAACTTGATCAATTTCATGTTTATACGTTAATGATGAAAATTTAAGGTTTGCTTATCAAAAGGCTTAGGAGCCCCAGTTGGATCAGTCATAGTAGGTTCGAATCAAGGTACGACATACATGTAGTGAAAAATAGCTAATTCTCTGTTCAAATTTTTGCTGATTAATCATCTTTATAAATTATTGACATCAGTCTAGAAGGTTGAGTAAAACTTTGGGTGGAGGTTTGAAACAGATTAGTGTCCTGAGTACTGCATGGATTGCATTGCCCGACAACGTGAACAAACTTAAAGATCATCGGAGAGCAAAGAATTTGGCAGGTTTTGATTTTTTCCATGTTCTAACTATGGTTTTGCTGTTGCAGATTCAAATGCTTTTAACCATGATAATGCTCATGCGTCATGTATAACTCGACACAACGAAATTATGAGCATGTTGTGATCTAGCATTCTCGTATGGTATATACCAAATGGAAGTAGCTTAGCGATCTACAATGTACACATTTTCAGAAGGATTAAATCAAATCAAAGGATTGAGAGTAGATTCAGCAGGAGTGGAGACAAAAATGGTCAGTTTATCTGATTAACTTGTTATTTAACCCTGTTTCCTAGAAAGCTAATAGATGGAAAACATCAATATTCTTCTCATGGGAAGATTTGATTGCTAACCCTTCTGTGATTTCTTACTCAGGTCTTCTTCCATGTAGTAGAGGTTCCTGAGTTAATGAGTTCCTAAGTTAGTGAGCTTGAGCTCTTTTAAGTTATCTAGCTCCGTAGTTCAAGAGTTTCTGAGTTCTTGAGCCACTTCGAGTGTAGCGAGAAGGATAAGGCTCTACCACTAAGCTCATACTTAGGAGTTTCTGAGTTCCTGAGTTAAGGAGCTTTAATGCTTTTGACTTTCTTAACTCAAACTAGCTTTGCGCCTTGACCTGGATTACATTCATATCATAAGAGTGGAAAAGCTGTGTGAACTTTTGGAACAGGATGGTATACTTGTTATACCATTTGGACCATTTAGGTATGATACCAGAAATTTAGTACTTGGCAGACATACTCAGCTTGTCTATTTTCTGGGCCTGTTCCCATTGGATTTTTCCATTTTCTTGCAGCGATAGGATTGTTCTTCACCACCAGATCTCAGATGGTGATGTTAACTATACACTCCTCTGCATCGAGGAACAATAGATGTTGGTTCTTTCAAATTTTGATCCTGTTAATGTGAAACTCTGGTTTATGTTCTGCACATCTTACATTGCAGCAAGGTGTTATAAAACTCCAAGCCGAAGCTAACAGCAAGTAGTGAGCATATATAGTTTAATTCAAAGAACAGGTCTCCAAATGCAAAAATGCTCGAACAATGTACTGTTATTCGCCAATGTGTTCAACCAGTGTTGCTTTTGGTGACATGTATCTCGATTATAGTCGTGGCCAAAAATTCGCATTGCAATTACCTTAATTTATTATCCCAAGCTGCAACTATCTTAATTGATAAGATTCATGCGTCTTCATTATTTGCACTGCAAACAGACGAAAATAAGAAACTACCAGCTATCTGGTGCTAATTAATCACTGGTGATCATAATAAGGTATCTGTATGCTCTCAGAATCCCCTCAAATATTGTTGAAACATTGTTCTCAAAATCCCCTCAGGCTTTTTGAGGTCTCTAGATTGCTTGGGGTTTTGCAAATAATATCATATTTACTAAGCAAAAATCAATTATCCATATCAACCAGACAGATTTGTATACTTCTGACCAAATGAAAACAGAGAGACATGAATACATAATAGCAACAGGCATAACTAAAATATCATGTATGATTATAGGGCTAATGCACGTATATACTTTATGCAACACAAAATACCACTACCAAATGACCCGGTGGGCAGAGAACTGCACAAGGAACAAGGTCCTCACTGCTGATCTCAAAGTGAGGAAGATGCACAAGCATATACAATGCTTGATCCCCTGCTCATGCAACTCCACAACGCCATACGGGTACTACCATGCGTTCCACCATCAGAATCATCTTTTTCCAGCTTCTCTTTTTAAACTTTAGACGGTATAGAGCTTAATCACCTGTGTTAGCTTGACTCGGCAAACAGGGCATCCCCAATCCTTAGATTTAATATCATTTAGACAAGCCATGCACCCTACCACATGACCACAGGGAACACAAGCACCTTCTTTTGGAGCATCCAAACATATTACGCATAAGGAAGCAGAGTCATCACTATCACCCTTCTCAAATCCAACTTGCAATGCTTTGTTATCTACTTGTCCAACATTATCAGAGCTCAGGTCTATTTTAGGGTAACTAATGGGACCATCATATGATAAGTCATCTGGCACAGGTGGAGCCGAAGGGACTGGAGCTGCAGGATTGCTTTGTGCAGCTATAGAGCTATTCTGCATTTGTTGAACAGATGAATTACTTCCAGTCGCAACTGCAAGGGCACCCCATCCATTATAGTCATTTGATTTGGCTGGGGTATCATCAATCCACCCACTACTGCTTGCCTTAGATGACGCCTTAGACGATGGTGAACAGCCTGACTGATTCTTCCAACCATTGAGACTACTACTATCCTGTCCATCTGCCCACCCATTCATGTTGCTCGATTCAAATCCTTGTGACGGCTGTTCCTCCATGGCAGTCTGAAGAGAAACACTAAGAGCCATAGCCAGCTCCATATCTTCTGCTGAAGATACTGTTGCAGCCGCGGAGCTGGCTGCAAGGATAGAGGGTTCTATGGAGCTATTTAACTGCAAAAAGAACCAAAAGTGTGATCATAGTTTATTTCCCCCTAAAGTACACATGTAAGGGACAAACAAGGTTATTAATCAAATAATCAAAATGCTTGCACATGTAGAAAATTTCAACTTCACCAAGGATAGATAGTTGGCAAACACACGAGCACGGCCACTTAATATTGGTATTATGGATATGGGAATATCTAATGAAGATCAGTTGCAAAAGCACTCTACTCACCGGGTATAGTCCAATACAAGCATTATAAAACCTCTGTACTTGTTGCTTGTCCCCTTCATTTTCCGATAATAACTTGTATTTAGTCTCTGAAAGTACAAGCAATTAATCATTTTCTTTATACACAAACTCAATCCAGAATAATACTGATTATATTTGACAAATTTGACTACTTTTGCATTTATTAACAAGGAACGTACTGCTTTGTTGATGAAAGATCACCACAACAGGATCCTGTTGCTTGTAATCTGGTTCGTGAACTTTTGTTTTCCATAGTTGAATCACTACTCGAGGCTGAGCAATCTGTTGCCACAATTTCAGACATCAAGAACTAGGTAATAGAAGTTCACATAAGAATTAAGATGAATGACTCAAAAAATATCATATTTAACCTCCAGCCCAGAATATATTGCAAGCTCAAATTTTGGTGGAATCCTTGCGTTTCGAACTTCACATGGTAACACAACAGCCCAGCTGAAAACAAGTACAAGTTAGAACAAACTTTGTTAAGACACAACAAAAGTAAACAGATATGCATAAAAAAAGTCATAAAACACCAGCAAAGTATCATTTACCCACATTTTACGTGATATCCATTGAGGGGCAAAGGCTTCTAAGAAACCTGGTCCACAAAGTTCCCGTAGCCAACCAGAAAAGAGGCATATGTGGCTCTAAATTGAAATAATAAAGAGGCTCAGCTTAGACGAGAAAAATCAATACATCACAGTAAGCAAAATCATCAAACCAAGTCAACTTACACTACCTCAATGGCTCGAACAACTTTAGTATGCCCCTTGGCTCTAGCCAAGTCAAGAGGAGTCTGACAATCATCATTCATTCTGGTGGCATGCGCTGACATGTTCAAGCCTCAAGGTAAGTATACATTAAAAAAATAGTTTTAAAAAGTAAACATGAATGAAAATTTCTCTTGCTGAAAATATATTAAAATCTTTTAACACATCTCATATAGCATCCAGCAAGGTTCACCTCCATAAGCTAGAAGCAACTTAACGGTTTCTACAAGACCTCTTTTTGCAGCATGATGCAAAGGAGTTCCAGCGTGCGACCCTAAAAGACCAAAAATTTTGAAACTAAGCAAAAATCATGCAATGTGGAATTCAATGTGACAGGTTTACGATACTCAAATTATCAGTAAAATTACCGTCTCTTCCTTTGTCAAACAAAAAGTGATACACAAAACGTTAGAAGAGGAAAAGATATTGTCCACATCCTATTTCTGCATCAACTGCAGCGTATATGCAATAAATCCTACCATATCACTATGTAGGCAAAGATTGCAAAGCCAGTCATTATACACAAGCAATGCCCACTTTCAGATTTAAAATTAAAATCAGCAGTGTCTCCGTAATGCAATAGCTGAAAACAATTAACTGTGCCACCCAGTAAAAAGTGAAAGATACCAAACATATTGTAATCACAACTTGGACTTTGATATAAGTTACAGTGGAATGACAAAACAAAAGAAGCCGAATTCGAGCAGGTATAAGAATAAGGCAAAAATAAATATTGTAAAAAAAATCCTTGCCTGGACGGTAGGCATTGATGTTGGCTCCAAGCTCGATTAACGTTTTTGCAACAAGAAATGAATTAGACATCAAGCACGCAGCAATCAAGGGAGTTTTCCCTCCTTGTCAATCCACTGCATCCACAACATCCATACTACACTCAATCAGTTGAAAACTCTTAAGATAACAATTCAAACCTTTATAAATTAAATCAATGAAACACCAATCCCACAAAAAAAACGAAACACTGATAACAAATAAAACCATACAACTGCAAGACTCCTACTCAAAATTTTACAAATTCAACCAGAACAAAGCTCTTCAACTTCTAGATCACCATACAAATCTTTACAAAATTCAATGAACAAAACACCAATTCACAGCAAAACCCTACAACTTCAAGATTAGCAATCAAAGTTTTACAACTTCAATCAACAAAACACCAATCACAAATCAAAAATTTTACCCACTTGAAAGTTTACAAATTAAATTAACAAACCACCAATCAGAACAGACCGACACATTTAGCGATGACCATCCAAAATTATACCAAAATTCATTCAAAGAAACAAACTTCACGACAAAACCCTGCAACTTCCACATGACCATCCAAATCTTCACAAATTCAACAAACAAAACACGGACGACAACGAAATTCAACTTCCAAATCACCATTCAAAAACTAAATCACTAAAATCAACAAAACACTATAATTTCAATGCTAGCATTAAAATATTGACCAATTCAACCAACAAAAAAAAATTACAACAAAATTCTGTAACTCCCACATTACCATTCCAAACCCCACCGATCCAATAAACAAAGCACCATTTACATCATATAACCCTACAACTTCCATATTCCCATCCAAAAATAAAAAAAATAAAATTAACTTGTATGTTACCATTAAAATATCACAAATTCAATCAACAAACCAACAATCACAACAAAAACCCTCAAAACTCCCACACTACATTCCAAAAAATTTAAACCAGCAAATCAACAGAACACTAATAATACATTCTACCATCAAAACACACCCAATTCAATCAACAAGACACCGATCAACACACAAACCCCCTCCACCAAATTGAATGAACAAACCAGCAATCACAACAAGTTGTGCACAGCACCTCAAGGCCAGCGCCCTCACGGCGTAGAGCTTTGATGCCTTCGGCGTTGCCATAGTTAACCTGGTGGTAGAGCAGTTCATCTTTCGATTGCCGCTGCCCCATCCCCAACCCTCCACCCGATCAAGGAAACACCTCCTACTGCCACCAACCTCCGATTTCCACCAACAACGGCGGGTTCGAGTGCGCCGGAGCGACTTCAACACCGAAAAATCCCCTCACAACTCCGCCACCGAAATCGAAAACACAGATTCTAAGAACAAAAAATCGATGATTGGTTTTGTGAAAGAAAAAAGGGTCAAAGAAATTTGGAGTTTGAGATGAAATTAGAAAAAAAGATGACCAAATTCACAAGTCCTTAAATACCGCGCATGGAGATTTTTTTTTATCCACAAAAAAAAAAGCTTATCATATATATATATATATATACTCCATAGTCTATAATAATATATTCATATCAATGTACATCATAATCAGTAAAAAATCTGAAGCTTGGGTATTTTCGGGCTCTTGTAAAGACTGAAAAATAAATATTATATTGTTAAATAATTGGGCAACATATTTATTACCCCCTAAATAACGTATGGATCGTAAATTATATATTTGTTAATTAAATTATCGGTATCAATTTTAGAAATTAATAAACTTGGATTGGTTATGATGCTTGTGACTTTGAAGGAGTCTTGTAGGCCTTCTCGTTTTTACGTAGCAGCAGCAAATCAAGCTACAGGTTTCGAAATTTCATATTACTTCCACTCTATTTAAATAATCGCCATCTTGTTTTTAACCGATGCCTACAAAGAAAGACTTTTGCAAACTGGTTTTTTAGTATCTCATTTTAAAATGGTGCGTGGAAGCGAAGGGGAAGGTGTCCGGGTACCTTCTCGACCAAGGAAGCAGACCAATGACACCCGCGTAAGGCCGTCGGGTCGACCGTGACATTTTACGCCGTAGGATTTAATCGTACGGTGAAGGCTGAAGTCTCGGTTTCGCCTTGTGGGACTCGTCGTCATCGTGAGGGGTAGCCCACTGGGCCATCTTTTGATCCAACGGTTAGAAATAGGTTGCAATTCACAAGTGTGGGTAGGTGGTCGCAGGTGTTCGGTTCGTCGGCTGACTCCGCTGCCCGTGTTGACCCGACCACCGTCCGCGTGATCCGGAATTGAGAAGCTCCTTCGTGAGAAAGTAATTGTGGGCTACTGATTAGGATGTGATTAAAAAATAATGGAGGTAATTTGAATTTTAATCGAGTTCAAATTAGCATGATTTATATTTAGCTGTGATCCTCATGGGTATAGTTTGTACTAAAATTTCTATTTTTACAATTAAAATATCTCAATTAATCAGAATACAATGCTGCATATAAATGGTGATATCATGGCGAGCTGTTTTTTTATGTTTGCTTGGCAACGGTAACCGCTCATCTACAATTTCCTACTTTTCTTCGTGAATTCATTTTTCAGCAAAACAATCTATGTCCATCGTCCTATCTCTGGAAGTGCAAGGAGGCAAGCTGTTAGCAGAACCTGTGATTATCGCCATGAATGTGACAAGGAAGGCCTTGGTCTACAAGTGGTTGTGAGGCTGACTTGAACCTCACCTACTTGAGAAATGATCATAACGCCATTGATGCAAGAGCTTTCTTGGAGGGAAATTGACTACTTGGCTTTCTAGACGATGCCGATTGAGTCATTAGATTTCAGAAAACGGATAAGCTCATGTTTGGATGAACCAACCAACTGATTTCAACACTTCCAGTAATACTGGAGGCAGCACACTTCATTCCTCTGCCGCGAGCCACGGCCATGTTGAGTTGTGAGATGAATAAACAAAAACATGGATCTTGCTGGACAAAAGATCAGTAGGCAAGAAGACCGTCCAATAAGGCTAAAGCCAGATCCAAGCTCTCAAGAGTTAAAATTTCAAAATTTTCATTTAGATGAATATAGCTTTGCCCTCCTGCTCCACGAAACCAAATGCTTCGACCTACAAATGGTTGGTTTCATGAATGCCTTTGGAATTACAAAGAAAAACAACTCTCTACATCAGATCAACCAAAAGGCATTATCGTATACTAAGACGTTGTTCTTTCGACACCCACATCATTCAAATTTTCAGAGGTTACTTTTGAGGTCACAGGCAAATCTAGTAGCTTACTAGGAGGAGCAAAATACATGTGAAGGGACATCATGCAGATTATTATTCCCATCAAGAGCTGCATTTGCAAATGAACAATAATTTAGATTTGTGCAATAGTAAATCAAACACAACTTTCAACAAAAAGTTAACACTGACCTGAATTGTTGGCTTGAAGTCAAAGAGAAAAACAGATAAGACCATGGTTAGCAGCATAGCCATTGATGTTGAATAAACCTGCAAACAACAATCATGCTTTAAAATAAAAACATATAGATTGGCAAAAATATAACAAGAAAAGGTAGCATGCCTCTCCCAACTAAGGTTACTGTACGAACCCAACTATCTAAATTTAGTACTAATAAATTGTGGGCATTGTGCCAAAAATGCGTTTGGCTTGCCCTTCCTGGCTCAATGAACTGGCATGACTATACATCAGCTTGCGCAATGAGAACAACGTGTTTCATCCATGACAGCAGTAAATATGATATTTCAAACTAAATTCCCAGGTAGTATGCAGATTTGTAATATTAATGTAGATTAAGACCATATGCCTGCCACTTGACATTAATGGAAAAATTCTATACAATTGCCCTACTGCAACATTCAAATACGACGTCAGCATATAAAAGCATGATTTCAAAGATTTTCGGCCAACTGCTCTTTCAGATACAAGTACAACCTCTGAAGGGAACCACAAACATATATCGCCAATGCCATCATTGACACCTTTCAGATAGATAATCAAATAACAGAAACAGTCCATGAAATTGAAAACGTCCTCAGTCTAAAATAACAGGTTCCCCATTAGTCTCAAATCACCAACATCATAGTAGAAGAATTCAGTACAGTGCATTATATAGCAGTAACGATAAAAATGTGACTAAGAAAATACCTTTACAATATTATCAGCAAACTTCATCAGCCATGATACCAGTAGGCCAGTAGAACCTAAGTTGACCACAACCATCCATGTTGTAATACTATATCCATAAAAAAGTCGTTGCCACCATGGTCCTTTTCTGAACCCACTTCTAAAATCATCCATAATGAGTCTTACCATGTTGAAAATCACTCCAAACCTGAATATAATCATCAAAATATTTTACACTCTAGAGAAGGAGAGAAACCACTTAGCATATACAAAATGAATTAGACATACGTATACAATTGCACATTCTGCCAATATAAACTGTCACTGTTTTTCTTCATAAGAAACTCAGTGTAAACACCCGCTAGAGCTGACATACAAGCAGATAGAATTCCCAGCATGTAGCCCTGTACTGGTGCGGAGAAAAGAAAGTCACATGAAGCCTCACCACAACCCTTTACCTGCACCACATCTAAATAACAATATGTTCAGGCAACTAGTATGCTTGGTTGCTGAACAAACTTAAAGAATGCCACATATGCTAATTTTAGTATTTTCTTTCTTAAGTAGAACAGTAGAATAAATTCTCGTCTCCGTGTTGTACTAAGCTATAAAATATAAGGTAGGAATATAAGAGATGTTAACATTCAGGCATATTACATAGGTCTTGCCTCATCAAAAGTTGAAACTAAGTTCCTCAATTTCCACATTTACACAAGTGATAACACTTGATGCAGAAAATTTACCTGGCTTGTAGTAGTTCCAACAGCCAGCAGTCCGATTGCCATCCATTGCAAGGTTGATAACTTTCTTCTCAGAAAAAGCCTACAGTATGAACAAAATTACATCTTGCCATAAGAAATATTTTAAGCAGAAGATAGTAAAAGGAAAAAAAATATTTCATTTCAAATGTTAATCTTCTCAATATATAAATTCTTAATTCTTTTATAGCGGCAACTAATGATCTCAGAAAATTATAACTGGAAAATATGCTAATATTCAAATGCCCTACAAAATTTGGCGATTTTAATTTTATGCCATGTCTTAAAAGCATATACCTATTGAAGTATGATTTTTGGAACATTCACATTTCTGCTGAAAAAGACATATGGCTGCCAAATTAGTAACTTACTACTACTGCTGTCCATAATAATATATCTACCTACGTTAACCAATAATTTGTGTTAAAAATTTACAAGTTACAACACCAATAAATATATTTTAAGACATTTGCAGTATATCAAATGTTAATGGTTCTCCACGCATTTGAGTCTCTTTGAGCTGCAGTTAATTGTTTACCCACAAAACAATCTATTGTTCAAATATAAATCAATCCTCTTGAAAAGGCAAATAAGGTAAGGACATGTTTAATCCGTGGACTTTACATCTACAAAGTCTTGCAATGTATCAAAGACATATTTCTGGTATACATACCTGAACATGAGAGCAGTTGTCACAATCTTCAAATTGCCCATGATCTGATAGGTTGATGTATCAACATATGTCAAAGTGGCAAACTGGACGTTGTTGTGAACTAGATATATGATGGAAGGAATGGGGAATAACCGAACAGTCTTCCAATCAGTAGTCATCCTTGGTGGCGATAAGCTTTTACTCTCTGTCCACAGAAGAAAACTGGATACTGCAAGCTGCAATTAGTTAAATGCTAAGTACCTTAAAAATTTATTTGAAAATACCCAAAATATCTCTTTCAAATAAATAGCTAAAAACCAAAATGCAGATAAATGTAACAAAAAAAGAGAAGAAAGCACCTTAAACACTTCAGCAAGAAAGGGAACTGTTGCATAGTCATATCTATAAGTGCCACCACTTTGTGAAAGGGTCGTCAAAATTCCCTAGCAAAATCAAGCAGAACAACAGATAATAAACTAATCATAAACCCACAGGAAAACACAGTACAAGTGCGAAAAATGTGTCTACAATGAGAACTCAAGTATGTTATGCATATCTAAGGCAAATTACTCAAAAGGAGCTAGCAAAACAATGTAAATGCATTGCACCGGGATCGGATGTCTAAACTGTTCAGATATCCAGTTTGTAGGAAATAGGTAGCTAACCCCCAACATAAATGGATATGTTTTTTAGTCAAAGAAAACAATGAATACTAGAGAAAACTCTTCTAGTAACTCTAATTTTCAGATGTTCTCACGGCTGCAGCCCAATCAACTAGTTGTGAAATACCATTTACTTATCATTCTGCAGAAAGCATTCACAGCACACCATAAACACTAAAACCAACTAGCTCCGTGCACTTATAACATGTTCGCGTGTGCTACAGAAAATACAATAAAATATCACCGCCGATTGGGAAAAGGAACATTAGAAATAAACAGTTCCACATTTTGCATTAAAAAAATGTTCATGGCATCAAGAGCTGTTAACACATCCCCGACATTTGCAAGCAACCGCCTTTGGAAAAAAAGAGCAGCATTTGATCGACCTATAAAACTCCAATACGGATCTGTCATGGGAACAAGCTAGTGCACAATATGACATAGAAGAGCAAGATTTAGAGACCAGATCCAGATACGACCGTTTATTTTGTCGTGCCGTCAACTTCGAAACCATTCAAGACATCATTAGCCAAAATCGGGGAGTGGAAGATTGCACATCGAGGAAGGGGAGGGAACAAACCTGGGAGCTGGTGAGAAGGGTGAGGAGGAGGGCAACCAGGTACCACTTCATACTCGCATCGCTTTGCTTCCCCTCTCTCCTTCTTCTTCTTCTTCTTCTTCTTCTTCTTCTTCTTCTACGTTCTGCTCCGAAATGTCCTTCGTTGCTCCACTTTCCCCAACTGAAACCTAAAAATGTTACGTTTTTGAAAAAATAAATAACCCAATTAAATTAATAATCTACCGTAATAGAATTATTTTTTCTTTTTTTAAAAAAGTAAATCTTAATGACGTCTGTTACACTTATATACATTTTTTACGAGGCACAACCCCACCGCTAAAAATTAGACTTAAAATATAATTTATAAAATTCGTAACTCCAGTCAAGAATTTTACGCGAGCATTAATTCCAATCGAATTAATTTCATGAACCATCAACTTTTATTATACCATACGAAGTCTCTCTTACGGATATTTTGCAGCTGCACGCACCTATGTGCGGGCGCTTCTAGCTTGCACGCACATACGCCTAGTTTGAGTGAGCACACGCTTATCCATGCACTCAGGCACGACATAGAACATGCGTGCGATGCCTCTCCGATTAGCATCATAGCATGATGCAAATCATCTCGCATTGCCTACTAGAGGCCTCTCAAACACATTTTTCATGTGTTTTTGTATCATATGCCACTAGCAGGTTTTTCTCGTGCTTTGTTTGAGGCGAGGAAGCCTTTCACAAAACCTTGCTCTAAACATACTTGCTCTAGCTGCTCCTACTGCTTAATTAAGCCTAGCCGCTTCCCCAATGTCTTCTCCTTCCTTCCCTCCTCCTCCTCCTCCTCTGTCCAGGCACCGCTTGAAAATGTCTTTAGTTGCTCTACTTTCGTTGACTAAAACATTAAATGTTACTTTTTAAAAAAAAATAACCAAATTACATTAATAATGTACTATAACATAATGGCTTTTTTTGTAAAAAAAAAAAACTTAGTGACATTGTTTATGTTTATATACATTTTTTACAAGGCACAACAAAAATTAGAATTAAAAACTCAACTTATAAAATCTGTGACTCGAGTAAGAATTTTACATGAACTGAACTAATAAATTCAACCATCAATTCAAATCAAGTTAATTTTATGACATATATACTGAATAGTCAATTCCCTCGACCCGTCAACCCTCTCAGCTACTTTTCTAATGTCTTTTCCTTTTTTCCCCATCCTCTTCCTCCTTTTTCTAAGTATTGCTCCACTTTCCTAGACTAAAACATAAACTGTTACTTTAAAAAAAATAATCCAATTAAATTAATAATGTACCATAATATAATAGATTTTTTTCTTTTTTGAAGTAAACAAAACTTAGGGACATTGTTTATGCTCATATACATTTTTTATAAGGCACACCCCTACACGTAAAAACGTAAAAACCGGCTCTTATATAGACTAAAAACCCAACTTCTTATATCACTCATTATTATTAAATATGTTTAATTTTTATTAATTTGATAATTGGGTTTGAATCTTGTTTACTTTTTTTAAAAAATATACTTGTTAATTTTTGTAGGGGCTAGATTAACAACATTCCAAATGATATTTAAGAGGTTTTCATATTTATGCTTTCCCCAATTTTCTCTCAAATTAATCAGGATTTAAACCATTAATTGAGAAAAAAGTACATATATCATGCATATTTATATGAAAATTTGATTTTTATCAATTGTTGAGTCATTCAATTTGAATGATATATTTAAACTGAATCACACTTGTTTAAAAAAACTTTATTTTTATCCTTTTCACTTAAAGTAAATACAAACCTTTACATTATTTTATATATTGTAAAAAGAGGGAATAAACTCTTTATATTAATTTTACAAACAAATAAATTAATGTGTAATGACATTTAATTTTTACTTTTATTTAATATAATAAGAAATCATATAATATTTTGAATTTAATTTTGATTTCTTAAATATTATAAAATAATAATATATATTTGTCTCAAAGATACTCCAAATGCATAAAATTCAGGAATGTGCAAAGTCACAAATGAAAAATGTCATTATCTATAAACTATTTAAGATATTACACTAAGCGCGGCTTATATCATGCATAAAATTTTATTTTATCGATAAACTGAAGGTAGATAATAAAATAGAATACATAATAATCTAATAGTTTAATTACAATAATCCATTTTATTTTATTTTTATTTTTAATCACTAGCTTTCTCTTTTATTAATATAAGAGTTGATTAGTCAAAAAAGTTTAGATTATCAATATTTAAGTATATCATAGGATTATAGAATATAAAATTTTTTAATATTTGTTACATAAAAGTATAATTTACTCATTGGATAAAAAAATTAGTAATTAATCATTTTTTCCACGTGTCATACTTGGGAGGCAAAACACGGCCAGATCAGACTCGGTAAACTTGAATAGAACACCAACCATTTATGCAAACATCGTTTAGGGCATCCACTCTTTATTTGCTACGACGTAGACGGTGTAAATGATAACATTCACAAACTAGGTGACATGCATTCAGCTAATGAACCACCACACAATAGAAGCAAAAATTTCTATGCAAAAAATGTTGAAGCGAGACTTGAAAACAGAAGGAGATAATAAGGAACACGGAGCTGCAGAATGCAATATCAGATCTTAGAGCATATCATCTCCTGTCAAAAGTTACATGAATAGAGATTTAAACATACCAATTTAAGCATCAAATCACCAGGGGACATCACAGAAACAGGGCAGCCCTATGACAGAGCTTCATTCCATCAGTCCCAAGCGTTGTGGTTTATTTAACAATCAAGCCATTACGTCCCTCACAACAATATATAAAGCCATCAGTAATATGAAAGTAAGTGCGTAGGAATCAACACTAATAATTCTAGTTTGCTCGGTCCCTTAGCACTTCCAGGTCCACTTCCGTTGGATCGGTAGCTTGAATTTCATAATGAATACCATCAAGGCTTCGTCGGAATTTATCCTTGGATGTGGCATAGAGCATTTTGGCTCGGATGCGAGAACTTGAAGGAGACCTGACAAAAAACCATACAATAACATAAACACCAGATAAGCATCAAATAATTAATTTAAGCTACGTAACTTGAAACAATAATGAAAACAAGGCAGACAAAGGTAAACACTATAAATAACTCTCTCCTTGAAAACACAAGTGCCTTTCTTAAAAACCACAGTTTACAAATATAATAATAGACGGAACAGGAGATACCATGCATCCCGGAACAAAAACACAATCCTTTTTGGTCAAATATGTAGCTCCTAAATTCATATGAACCATTATTTTGATAATGCTCTGCATAGACTACTTCAGTACTGTTCAATAACTTAGACCACATTATTTATCTATACAAAATTAAAATTTACAACTTGAATTTTAACAGCTAATGGTAGGCTGGTAGCTTTAATTGATCTTATGTTAGGCCAGGATTCAAACCAATATGAGACACCCACTAGTTGTACATTATTTAAGTAGTTGAAATTATATATCTACAGAATAGAGAATCACACAAATAAACTATGGATCCAATAATTATGTGTTCGTATTAACTTGCTTGTAAGCTCCACGAACTAATCAGATCAATATGAAAGCACTATTAATAATAAGTTCAGGTGCCTATAGCTGACATTATTATCGGATATTTTGCTAGAATCCTTTGTCCATGAAATGACAACTGACTCCCATTGGCATCGCAGGTTTATGCATCTCTAAAACACAATTCAGGTCTACAACTATCAAGCGGAAGATATACTGCTTAGATGGAATCATGGAATGATCTTTGCTGGATATGATTATGCATAACCATCAAAACACATCGAATAAATGCGAATAAAACTGTACTTGAATCGCAGAATACACTTCCTTTGCATAATGCACCAAGATGACACAAATTTAAGTAATCAAGAAAATTATAGAAAGAA
The DNA here is from genome assembly GCA_033002965.1 of Piper betle. NCBI lineage: Eukaryota > Viridiplantae > Streptophyta > Magnoliopsida > Piperales > Piperaceae > Piper > Piper betle. The sequence continues at coordinate 169,469 of JAURVB010013386.1, read as the reverse complement.
ATCATCAAATACTACATTTTCCCCCCAAGATAAACAGTAAAATACCACATTTTTATTTTTAAAGTAACTGGTCTAAAATGTTTGTACAAGTGGGAAACAGCAATACCTTGTATGTGAAGAACAATAGCCATTTTATGCAAACTAATTGTTTAGTTGACTAAATTACTCTAACACTGAATATATCAGTATGTATCAAAGGTTGCCAAATTATTATTATAGAATATAGAATATGACAAGGCGTGCCACTAGCAGGAAAACATGCACGAGGGGGAATAAAACACCAAGGAATTTTACCAAGCAATGAAAAATATCTTGCTCTTCTGGCAGTTCTCAGCAGTCACAAAATCAAAATCATAGATTGCATATCGGCAATCATTCTCAGGAAGTGAAGCCAAGAAATCATCATAACTCTCGGCAGGCCCTCCAGTTTTCTCAACCACGACTTCCTTTTTCACCTCATCAATCTTGAAGACCACATAGCGATGCACCTTCTTCCTCTGAAGCTCTGAGAAGGTGCTTACGCTGTGGTCAGCCACCCCATGCCAGACGAGGCATTCGGCATCGAAGTGATCTGTCATCATGCAACTGATTTAGAAAGGAAAGCTTTGCATTTAATAATCTAGCATCCAAAGGAATTTTTTCTTTTAAATTTTACACACAAAAAACTCACGAAGCAATTCAACAAAAAAAATATGACAAACTTCAAGAGGTTTCCAGTAAATACAGGTCATATTGATGCATCCACAAAATTAGAAAAAAATATGACAATGATCTGCAATCTTAACACTCCCAATAAACGGTCAAATCACTCCTCCTACATGTTAATAACAAGAAAAAAAATTTTTTGATATACAAAATACCAAGAAAAGATTACCCACAGCATAAATAACCACCAAAGATCTTACTCAACAAAACCAAACAACGAAAAAGCAGTCCACTACAAACTTGAGATCCGAGATTCAGAGCTCAGGCAGTCGATTTCAAACTATAAAGCTTATTAGCAATCAAAGATCAAAAAATGACAACCACCAAAGACTAGATCAACACACAAAAAAAAAAACCCACCCAAGCATCAGATTCAAGCAAAGATCACCACCAACACCCACAGCAAAACATCAAAGAGAAACCATAAAAAAAAGTCAACCATACAGTGGCTAAAAATCGAGTCTTTCTTACTCTTCTAAACGCCATGGCTGCTCACCAATGGAGATTGGAGTGTTGGAAGAGAGAATCGAGGAAGAAAGGAGAAACAGAGAAACGATGTGGTGGAGAGATGTGGAAGGAAGGAATAAAAGCAAGGAGAGAAAATGAAAGCAAATATCAAATGTCTTTTATATATTCTTTCTTCCTGTGTTCTTTCGCCGCCTATAAATATTATAATAATTAAATAATAATAATAATAATAATAAATAAATAAATAAATAAGATGGAATTTTATGTGCAATAAGTTTTTATAATCTGTGTTTAAGAAAAAAAAGTTCATAACCTTAATATTTAGAATATTAAGTTGTTTCATCTGATTTTTGAAGTAGCCCTTCTACCAAATCTTGATATTGAGTTAATAAGTTGTGTTAAAGTAGTAATTAAATTATTAGGGTATAATTACTGAATTACAGCTCAGGTTTTTTTTTGTTTGGGCATAATTGACTCTAAACTCACTTGAATTTATTTATGCTAACAATATAGAATAATAAATAAATACTAATTTGAATCAGCAATATGTTTATTAGGGGGATACTTTTGTTGGGTCTAGACCAGGGCCCGGGGAGGGCGTTGGAATGGATTATCTAAGCTGGGTGAGTGGCTGGACTCCATTTAACCACCACACCCAACCATATCTACTTGGTTGAGTTAGGTTCATAACTTTAAATTAAAATTGAATGTTCATTAAAAAAATGAATGTTATTCTTCTTGTTACAGCGAACCTTACTAAACAATAAGGGCGCAAGACAGAGCGAGCGAACTAAACACGTGCTCAAGCTTAACTTGATAAACTCGGAAATCACTCTAACTCAACTTGATATTGAGTGAGTTTTGAGTATAAATGATCGAGATTGACTTGAATAATTTTAATATTAAGCTCAAATATGCTCACACTTTCAAATTTTTAAGAACTCAAAACTAGCTCAATTCAATCATATAACACCTCGTCCCGGTTCACTTATGCACCGACCCAGAAATGTCACTCGCACCCGAACAGTTTGTTAAACTACTTGATTAGATTAAGTTGACATAGATCTCCCCTCAGTGTCTTAAGATGGTAGTATAAGTGTATAATGAGTAAATATGATGTTTGGGTTTTAACGTGACCTTATATGCATGCCATGATAGGCAATTACATACAAATAATAATTGTGAAAACAAGTTCGAAAATCAAGAATATAAAATAAAATCAAATGGATCAACATTTTTATTTTACTTATATTGTAATTTCATTCTACAAGTTAAACGTCCATAACATTTTACATAATAATCTTAAACAAACTCATCGTTCACATAGCTTAGAATTCATTATGGGAAGCATGTACATGTGTGCAACTGCTTTACTACTCCTCCGTAGTCATCATGACGCTGAGTCCTCGAGATTTTCTCACCTATATTATAATAGAAAATTATCATTAACGAGTGTTACTGGTCCAAAAAAATATAACTAATATCAAACTGGCTATAAGAGTAAACTCTCATATAAAAAAAATATCGTGAAATCTTAAAAGAACAACTATTGAACTGAAATCATCTTTCTTTCTCATTTCACTTTCTCATCTTCATAACCTAATTACTTCCATACCCACTTGCGTAGGCTATCAAAAATCACTTCCATACCCACTTGCGTCAGCTGTCAAAAATCACTTCCATACCCACTTGCGTCAGCTGTCAAAAAAAATAACACAAAAATTATATATATATATATATATATATATATATATATATAATATAGGTCTTGGTAGGAATTCATAAATAGGCCCGAAGGCAACTTGTAGTGGATCTTATTTTCGAAAATATGCTCGAGGGATCTCACCCTTGAGGGTTATTAATCTGAAAGATCAATTGATTAAATGACCTGAGTTAAGTGAGATTCAATAAAACGCCAATCAACTTGTCCTACAATAAAAATAAATCACAATAAAATAGTAAAATAGAGTAATAAATCAAGGTGAGTCTTAAACAGACCCGATAAAAACTCTAAGCGTGTCCATGCAACTAGGAAGCGAATTCCTACTTCGTACCTACACATCAAACTAAATACTAATGCTCACTAACTAAATAATGCATTAACATGAACATCACACATACAATGTAATCATTATCTAACAGTCAAACAATTATCAGTGTAGAAATAAATCTAACTCATTCTATGCATACCAGTTTTATTATATTTTTCTAAGTGATATTGTAGTCAGTTAACATGCTCAGTTTTACTTTACTTAATTAGATCATTAATAATCATTCATTATTAATCAAATCATATAAATCATCACTTCAACTATAGACGAGCATTCATCATAATAATTAATTAATCCTAGCATGTTGTGTTAATAAATATCAATTATAAATAATTAAATCAAATAAAATTCTATACCTAATCATCAATCTTGAGTGAGAATTGTGGGGAAGAAGGAAGAAAGAAAAAGAAGAAGAAGTTGGGTAAGAAGGATGATGGAGACTTAAATGATAGAAGTGTGAAATGTATAGATGTCAGAGAAAAGTGAATGGTCATCTAAGAAAACGAATGGTTGTTTAGAAAAATAAATGGTCGTCTAAGAAAATGTAATGGTTGTTTAGAAAAACAAATGGTCGTTTAATTAACCAATGGTTGTAATTAAGCTTGACTAGACTTCGACTCGAGTCAAAAATAATACTAACTCGTAGTAATTTTAAAAAATCTAAAAATAAGGAAAAATCTTATAAAATATAATACACATCAATGACATGCTCTATAACTAATAACCCACCAAAACTACCTGTAACGCGTCCTAATACGTTATTCGGCCTAAAAATAATTCTACGATTTAATTAAAATAATTAAAAAAATATGGCGTACTCTCATATTCTGATAACTCATTCTACTGCTATTTTATTGGTATTATCATTATATACTTGGGCACACATGAGTCCCCTGATTCATAATACAAGACTGGCCTCGACTCGGTATGCATATTCTAAAATTAACTAAAAATAATAGTGGAACTGGCCGATTTAGATTATAAAACCCTGACTCGGGTCACGGGTTTTACAAATTAGGTTTAAAATTGGGTTAACTTGAGCTTAAAACCAACTCTTAAATTAAGTCATTATAGGTGAATTAAAAGTATTTATAGATAGTAGGAAAAGATGGAGTGTAATTAACAAAATGACATGGCACCTTCCAATGATAAAGAAAAAAACTCAGATGTGAATGCATACCTTTTGAATACCTAAACCATAACAGCCATCTAACCTATTTGGACTTTTTGTGTTACAAAAATAGTTAAAGTAGTATTTATTATGATCATGTAAATAAATAAAAATTTTACCATAATTTATAGCAAAATTAATGTATTAAAAATTTAATAGATATTAATGTATTAAATCTAATCTTATTTATTATGCCATCGAGTTAAATTCGAGCCGAATTACGGTCAATTTTGAGTTATAATCGAGTCGAGTCGAACACTTCCTTGTTCAAATTAGACTTACATAATTCGAGTTCGACCTCAAATATTTATTTGTTGAATTTCAAGTCGAATTGAATCAAGTCGAACACCAAATACTCATCATATGGTTTGCTAAATTAGCAACCCCACTATTCGTATTCTTAAAATTCTTTTTTAATTTGTTATTTATTAAAATTTACCATATTTTAATTAATATTTACTCTTAGAGTGCTAAATGAGCGAGCGAGTCAGACTGAACGTGTCAAAATTTCAAGTGGCTTAAATGACCGGAGATGCTCCTTGCCCATGCACTGAATATATAATCACGGCCAAAAGAATTTATTATGCAAGGAAACATATTCTTTTTATGGTTTACTACCTCAAGGAAGTTACAATATCAATCAATGTTGTCAATTAGTCAGAATCTGAAAATCAACTAATTAACCCGACAAATCCGGTTATTATCACTAATTATTATTATAATAATTATTAGTATTGTAAAAAATAGACATTCATTTTGATAAATTTTGTTAATTTCGCACATTGTGGATGTTGAAAAATGATGGCGTTTTGAAAAAATATTCCGGAATTTCTTTCTTATCTCTTACAAAAGTCGGTTTGACATGTCCGGTTCTTTGATTAAGATATAATAACGGAGGATGCTTGATTATGACCATCCATAAAAAGGTAGATACGACTTGTTCTTCCACTTCCCAACACGTTTATGAGAACGGCAATTAGGCTCCTCCCACTTGCGTATGTTAATACGATCTCTCTGTTCAAAATAGCTATTTAATCAACTTTTATTTTTTTTAAACAAAGCAGATGAGCAGTTCATGTCTAGAGGTTGTACCCCATTGAGAAGGCTTCGGGACGTCACTAACCAACCTCAATTACTTGAATTCAATTAAGATCAGAAACCCAAGATTTTGTTTAAAGAGAGGAAGCAAGCATCTTCCTCAATTGGCTTTTGATGATACTGTCACCGTTCAAATTGCTCGTGAAAGCGAAAAGCAGCTTGTCACCAGCTTGTCTTGGCTTTTTAAAAACCCAGAGCTAGCTTAACAAGGACAAGATTCGGATGCCAAAAAGCCCAAATCACTAGAAAAGCTACACCAATGAATCAACTAGGCACAACGGATATGCATTCAAATTTTCTCTCCTTCCCAAAGTTCCAATGTGCATCCAGGAACCGCGTCAGAAAATTACAGAATATCCTTCAGAAGCCACAAGGTTATCACAAGCTCTTGAATAAGTCTCTCACCGCGTTGTCTAGATTTAGCCCATGCATTATTATTTCTTGGAAGGACGACATTTAGTATGATAAACTTGATAATTACAACAAATTGTATGCTTTCTTATTGGTCTTTACACTCCTGCCATCAGTCTGGTAGCTAAGATAAGTCATGAAAGATTAACTAAAACGACTTGATTGAACAATGCCAAGATGAAAAAAATGGCAGACGTGTGAGTAGAAACTGTGTTATATAACCATATAAATTAATGTACACACTATAAACAATGGAAGGAGCAAAACTAAATTAAATCGTACGATGTCAATGGCTCGTAGCTTGTACAAGGATGCAGAGTCACCTGCTGTCAACATAAAAAACAGATATTTCTGGTTCAAGGCTGATCCCTATCGTCTCGCCCCTAAAAAATGCACTAATAGCAAGATGCTCGGCAGCATATGTCATGAATGAAGCCAAAACTACAGCACCAGCTACCATCAATCCTAGCCTGAAAAGAAATCCAACAAGAAGTGCACATAACTCATTACCCATGAGCCATAAAAACCAACTTCCTGCTTCCATAAAACTTAAAAAAAAACATCATTACTTGGCAAACAAAGCAGTGATTCCCAAAAAGCTTGGTAGCAAAGGAGCAATGATGGCCAGAAGGGCTATTCCTAGCCCATAAAACCAAGCGGCTGAGTCACACACAGATGTGTGGCGCTCATGACCTGTTTCAGGAATAATCAACGTAAGAAAACTAATCATAAATGAACTTGATAAAAATTTTGCATCCCAATAAAACCTTTGCTAGAGTCGTAGTCAGAATTTTCAACATGCGATGCAAAAGCTCCTGATTGTAGAACAGTTGCTTTTCCCCATTTGTAGACTAGTCGGAGATACATTCCGAAAATCAAGAAAAACAGAACAAATGTCCATTCATAAACCAGCAGCAATCCGGTCGAAGGGATCACCTGCCTAGGAACAACAGCAAATGCTACTCCTAGAGATGCTAGAGCAGTTGTAAAGCAAACAAAAATGGAGATGCCACCCAAGGAAGCTGGATGTTTGAAATGATTCCCGTTTGAGAACTGAATAACAATAAATGAGAAGCAGATGCCAGTAGGTAAGGATGATAATAATAATAAAAATAACAAGATTCATCCTGCAGGCATTAAGCATATACATTTGAGCATGCATTTATTCATATGCTGCTATGTCAATGTGTACATGTACATGTAAGGTTTATTTGTGATGGCATGTCTGAGTAAATAATCCGCTCACCTGTTGGCCGGAATTGATGATTGATGATGACGAAACACCAACGGCTGAATAGATTCGAAGCCCTCCAGAACACTTGAATTTATACCAAAGATGCCTAACAGAATCACATATAGAACTCCTACAGACCGTACAGAACAAATCCCTGTGCTGCAAAATGCAGAAAGTAAGCCTCCAGGACAAAGCATTGATTCTAATTACAGAATGAAGCACCTATGTGATAATATTTCATAGATGCAACCATGTTGAAGGTGCATACCTGAAGAAAGAACCGGTAATGAAAAAGAAACAGGACACAGAAGGGAAGGATGAATAAAATTTTAACTAGGAACTGGTCATCAGGATTCCTCCCCCTCCTGTTCCTGGAAGTGATTCCTCAAGCCGTATTCGAACATCCTACATCATATAAAAGCCACGGTTCAAAAAATATGAACAATCATACACAACACATGCTCCTCAAAGTTACAGTTGGATGGAAATTGTGAATAGTATGAGCTACATAAAATTAAAAACTTGCTGCAGAACCTGCCAGACATCTACTGGCTTTAGAAGCCAGGCCGTCCACCAGTCCCACGGTTTCAGAGGTCCCAAGGTATAATGTATAACTCGCAGGTTTCCTTCATCAACCATCCACTGCATATTCAAGGCAACAACCAGAGATAAGAAGTAGAAAATGTTAAGCAGCTCTTACCAATCAATCAGCATATATTAGCTAAACAAAGCTTCTAAATGCTCAATGATTGCCATCCGTCTGTATTCATAATTTCATACATAGATGGTGATATACCACTTATGCAAGAAAGCAATAACAACATAAATTCAAAACATTGCTTGCCTTATTGGCTAGCATGTACAAACCAACGTCAGCATTATAGAGTGTAGAAAGCCGTTCCATTTCAGGAACTGGTCGAGAATTTCTCACTTCAGCAGATAAATCAGGGTCAAAAAGATGGGCGTTTGCAAATCCCGTGTAATAAGAATTAAGAAAACCCTGATCTCCTGTTCAAGTAAGACTGGGTATTAGATAAAGTTATTCCATAAATAAATAAGATCAACATGCTAAACAACTCAACATTATACAAAAAAAATCACTTGGAAAACTTCCAGCTTCAGGTCTTTCTTGAGTAAATAGAAATTCTAAGTATTGGGTGAATTTTATTAGTAGCAACACAATGCATAACATTGAATTCAAATCTTTTACTGACAAAAAAATAACTACAATCACCAACCTCCGGTGTAAGACGGAAGAATGTTCACTTTCTTCATCATATCATCAAAAACAGTTTCAGATGGTTCAACTACCATCACCCCTGAGTTCAATCTCTCAGAGTGCTTTAGATTAGCACAAAACTTGCCACATTTAAAGAGATCATCAATATTCTTCACCACAATTGTATCCGCATCTAGATATACAACTGCCACAAAAAAACATCAGCAAATTCAATATTTTGCAATGACTGCATAGTAGAAAGGTAGTCCTTCCAACAGCAACTTGCACTGTAGAAGCAATGGAGAAAAACTGTACTAAGATTATGCTTCCCTGTAACTAAATTCAAAGGCAAAAATGAACTTCTAATCCTTGATCATAATCTATTCATTAAGTATCACAATAAAAAGTGTATAAAAGTTCATTGAAAGAGCACCTCATATAAGATCATAATTTACCACTTTTGATACTTCACGAGATCATATAATAGTATGAAATCATGCATGTAAATTGCAGACTGTGAAACACAGTGACATACCCTTTTTATACATCGTCAGGTTAAAAATCTTCAACTTCGTGTACACTCCCCAAAATCTAGTTGGATGCACTCGAGTAGGGTTTGCTAAAAGACTAATTGCTTCTATGATCCATCCATCTGCCTATATAAGTAAATACGAAAACAAACATTAAGATGTGGTCAAACAAAATGAAAAAGATGTAAAACACAAGAGAGCAAATTGTAGATCTTCCGTAAACTTATATCAGCTCTGAATGGCTGAACGAATAACGTTGGAAAAAATTCTATCCCAAAAATATTCTCCAGATTGTATTTGTAAACAGAAAGGCACCTTTAGCTGAGCCTTTGCACGACCAGAAACCCCATCAGAGACTAGCACAACTATGTCTTTAGATGACCCACTGTCCCGAATCGACTTCCCAAGAACACGAACTCCCAGTAGAAACTCATCCCCATAGAGAAGAGTAACATAGGCCTCCGATCCGGACCCATAAGCAAAATCACCAAACCCCGAAAATACCAATAGTAACAATACACATGCCAGCTTCATAATTGGTGTAGCCAACCTGACGATCACAAAAATTAAAAGAACTCATCACTTCAACCACAAATCAGTAATTCAAGGCCATAGAAGAAAATTTTTAACCTACACTAAAGTAAGTATGAGGCAACAATACACAGTTCACATGCAAAATTCAAACTTTTATCCAAAACAACACTTAATTGGTCGTTTACAGCTAACAACTAGCAATTCAAAGGAAAACATATTCCAGATGCAGATCCTCACACAAAGCTACTCCGATCACCAAACCTACATACAAGGAAAGTGCGGAAAAACCAGCTTCAATAAAAATTGTCTAAAACCTAGATAAAACCAAACACAATTTAAAGACACAAACAAACTTCATACCCAACAAAGCACATAATTGTATCAGCAAGAACGCAATAATCCACAGAACACAGCTTTCATAATAATCTGATAGAACATGCCAACTACAAAATGCTCACACTAATATAACTCTATCAATAAAATACATCTACTCAACGGGGCCGGCTTCGTCAAACAACTCCGACAGCACCAACGTCCTCCTCCTCCTCTGCCGCCGACAGCGGCCTCGTCCCTCCCGACGGCCGCAGGCGGCTCCTCCTGCAACAGACCGATTCGAACCAGAGTCGGATGGTTACGCCGCGAAAGTTTCGATCTTGATCTGCCTTGGGGACCAGTGTAGGTGCCCGGGAAGGAGTCCGGCGTCCGCCGGCGGCAGCCGCGGCGGTCCGAGCGGCGGCGACTGGTGGGGGAAGGGAGAAATGTTAACGGGCTGGCATTTTCATATAGATTAAGGCCCAGGCCCAGGCCCAGATTGGGTTAAGCATGAATGCATGCCAAGAGAGCATACTTTAATCCTCAATTAACTTAATTAGGCAAGATCTCTCAATATTGTAGGCCTAATATTAGTGATAGAATCTAATTATATTATATCAATATTTGATAATTTAATATATTAAACTCAAATTTTAGTTCTAAAGATATATTTTAATTAAACTAACTAAAAACTAACCCAATGCGCAGAGTATATTTAATACTTATTAATCATATATATTAAAAATATATAAAATTAATTTCAGAATCATTATGATATTATTTTTAAATAAAAATAATAAAAATTATTTATATTTAACAAAAAATATAATTATACACAAATATTAAAAATAATAATTTAATTTTAATAACTAAATTGAACTTATTTTAAAAAAAATTTAATTCGATTATAATTATACCCTAAGTTTTTTAACGACAAGGGTGTGTAATCCCCTCTCTAGCATTCCAACTAGCGCTCTACACTCTAGCAACGGTCTAGAGCAACCCATAGCGCGCCACTCCCGGACACCGCAAGAGTCCTCCAAACATCGCGAAGATGGCAACGTGCGCTCGCAAATGCGTGCACAAATAGCGGGAAATTTTAATTAAGTATAGAGACATATCTAGTATTAATAAGAGGGTAACTCAATTCCAGCCTCCAATTAAAAGTAGGGGCATTAACCAATTAAAATTTAACAAAAAATAAAAATAATAAATCAAATTAATATAATTTATCTTCTCCTTAAACTAAAATCTATCTTTAAAAATAATCGAAATTTATATCTAAGATATTAAATTATTATAAACTATCTCAATATTTTATAAGAGTTTATCTATAAAATAAAACTATAATGACTTGACTAAAAGTACAATTTAATGGGTTAAGTTATTTTTTAAAAGTAATTAATTAAGTTAAAAATTTATAGTCAATTTCTACTAATAAATAAGATCTTCTTCCAAGTAAGAGATGTAAGACTACGTTGACGTATTAGATATAACTAAGTTGATAGATTTCACAATCTACCCATTTTAAAAAAATTTATTCTCGAAATTCCTACATTTGACTCATTATTAGCCCCAGCTCACGACCTTTTTAACCCATGACCGGTAATCTAGTTAATGTGTATAGTTCAGCCCACAATTTAACATGAAACCAAAAAGCTATATGTCATTTATAACGACCTAGTGTAAAATGCAACATAATGAGTTAAGTCATCTTTTCAAAAGTGGTTAACTAAATTAAAATCTATAGTTGATTCTGACTTATAAACAAGATCTTACCCTAAAATTCTCATATCTGGCTCTGTATTAGCCCCAGTCCACGACCTTATTTGGCCCGTGACCAGCAACTTAGCTATCGTCCCTAGTTCAACCCACTATCTAACACGAAATTAGGAAACTTTGATTTCATTTATAAAGATCTGATTCAAAGTGCAACATGATGAGCTAAGTTGAAGGATCTCACAATCTATTTACCTTAGAAAACTTCGCCCCAAAATTTTTACAATTAGCCCATTATTAGCCCTAACCCATGACCTTCTTTGGCCCACCAACATTTTTAGCCCAGCCCACTATCTAAGACAGAACTAGGCTGCTTTGATACCATTAATAACGACCTAATCCAAAATGTAACACAATGAACTACGTGACTTTTTCAAAAACAGTTAACTAAGTTAAAGATCTATAATCCACATATAAAGAGGATCTTAACCCAATAAATAATAGGTATTAAATGTAAAACTAAATTAAAGGATTTCACATAAAATTTATCTATAATATAAACCACGCATGACACAAATCTTATCTAGTATGATAGGTATTAGATGTGAATAGGTATTCGATGTGAAACTAAATTGAAAGATCTCATATAAAATCTATCTATAATATAAACCATGAATGGCGCAGCATTTGTCTAGTGATTTAAAACAATCAGAACATTTGACATTTCCTTACTACATAGTTTAATAAATGGAGTAGATAAAAACACCAATAAATCAACAAATCATGAAACAAAGGATAGATTCTACAAAGAGTTCATAAAAAATAAAGATAATAATAAAAAGCTAAGAATAAGATTCAACATTTAGCTTCATCAATTATAAAACCTTAATGATTGGCAAATTAAATAAGCCACTGTGGCCTAAGTTCAACTAGTTCGATTGGTTGGAGATGAGCGCGCGCCATGTAACAAACATGCGGAATAAGTGCATTTTCCTGGTACACTACAACCGGCAAAAAGCAAGGGCAATTAGAAGCTGATATAAGATACCTGAAAATAATGAACATTCACAAATGACAATAACGAATAAAACAAAACAAAAACCATACGATGGTAGGTACGTTAAATGACATAACTGAAAATAAACCTAAAATCCTCCACTTGCCCATCTCGAACTAAGTGCAAGCATGCCTCGAGAAGTGATTCCTCCGTTCTCAGTGAAACGCTTAACCACTTTCTTTTTTAACCGCAAGAAATAAGTATGAAGTTTGATATCAAGCACCATCCATTCTTAAAATTTTAAGATATATAAATAAGCCGGTACAAATCAAGTCTAACTTGTTGATCGTTCGTAGATTGTTGCCAAAATAAATAAATGTGCACGCGTATGTATCAAACAAGTAATAAAATGATATGAAAAGTATTATTCTCACGAAAAGTTAACTAAAAATTCTAATTATTATGATTAACTTATTACACTTTATAATAGCAATGATAGAAAACAATCAATTTGAAAGAAAAAAATGAAATTAAATGCAATAATTGAATATTTTGATCATAACTTAATAGCTTTATTCAACATAATTTATCCACAAACGCTAGATTGTTCACCGACCGAACATCATTATTTGTAACAGGCTCTCACATCTTATTATAAATTTATCACTTTGGAAAGTTTTATCATAATTCTATGCAAATCTTTAAAGAATAATACATCTCATTCAACTCCTTACCGGTTTGCCAAAGGAATATATATATATATATATATATATATATATATATATGGCTGCTGCAATGTGCTGCAGCCCTTTTGTAGCGCATTACAGCGCACGGCCCGTGGGCTGTTTGATGAAAATCAAATGGCCTACGGGTCTCAAGTCCACAGCCTCGCTCGCCCGACCACCCGCCCGCCCGACCCGCACCCGCCCGACCCCATTCGCCGCCCTGCGCCGCCATGGCTCCCCTGGCAAGCACCGCCTGCTCGTCCCCGCTCGCTGCTCGACGATCGACCACCCCTGTTGTGGCTCCCCCGGATAGCGCCGCTCGCTTGACCCTGACCGCCGCCCTGCGACTGATCCCCCCCGCCGTCGGAGAGGCGGGCGGCTTGGGAGGCCACGGTGAGGGGGGGGTCGCCGGGTGAGTGAGCAGGCCGCGGTGGGGTGGTGGGTTGGTCGGTCGTGGTGGGGGGCTGGGCGCAGGGCCGCAGGCAGGGTCGGACGGGCGATGCTTGCCAGGGAAGCCGCGATCGGGGGGGGGGGGGGGTCGGTCGCAGGGCAGCAGGCAGGGTCGGGCGGGTGTGCGAACGGGCCAGACGGGTCGAGCGGGTAGGGCTATGGACTTGAGGCCCGTGGGCCATCAGATTTTTATCCAACGGCCCACGGGCTGTGCGCTGCAATACGCTGTAAAAAAGTTACAGCGCATTGAAGCATTATTTTATATATATATATATATTTATCTTATTTCGGAACACTCATCCCATTTTGTCGAGGTGTGAACAAAAGCTATTTAACTTATCACAAATTAAACATCCAACCTATGTGGTGATAAGTGGTGCCAAATCTCTTTATCAAATAAATATTGATTGGGTACTTAATATATTATACGAAAAGAATTAAACTTAGTTAAACTAAACAATTAAGATCTATTTGAACATACAACAATGAATTTAATCCATAATAGATTTAAATAAAAGCATGAAATTTATTATAATAAATGTTTACAAAAAGATACAAAAAAGGGAAAATGAGGAAGGAAAATATTAGAAACTCTAAATCAGAGTCTTCTCCTTCAACCCAACTTCACTCGTTAGCACTTTACAGCCGCTTCTTATTAACACTTACGAATTCTCAAATCCTTCAATGACTTCTACAAAATGACGCATGTGGATATCTATAGAGGTATGAGACATGAAAGACAAGGTGACCAGATCGAACACTTTCCACATCTTTTTCATCATTCACGTATAAACCTGCAACTTCATTATTTTCATCAACAATGTATGCCTCGTCGAATTCCCATGTGCCCGAACATCTATATGCATTAGATTATTCATTAACTTTCAATTAACTCTTCACTTGCAATCAAGTGCAAAATTAATTTAATATTACAATAATTTCATAGTTTTGTTAAACTACTATAAAGATACTAAAACATCTAAAGTTCAATGACACTTCACTAGAAAGATGACAAAAACATGCATTTAAAAATATAGATTAAACTTATCACAAATAGGAGCCCACCATTCAAAACACCTTAATGATCATGCACAGTTGAAACTGACAAATAGGCAACTATAGTAACAAGAGCATCAAACTATTGTTTTTGTTTAGTTTTTTTTTACACTTAAGAACAAAAATCAAAAACATAAAATAGTAGGTAGGGTAAATAAAAGTAAGAGAAAAAGAAAATTGAAATCTGCCCTAAGAAGAGATTTCTCTGTTCAAGCTGCTCATTCCTTTTTCAATCAAGCCCCAGGTCCATGATTGAAAGCCCAGGCCCATATTGGGTGTATGCATGAAGATAATGACGCCGCTTATGCCAAATCCAAGCCCAAGAGAGCTTATTTTAATTCTCAATCAACTTAATTAGGCAAAAGGAGGAACCATATAGTATATGCGACCAAGATTATTAATAGACTCCAATTTTCTAAGTATATATAATATCTATGTTAAACTCTAATTTTAATTAAATGAGGAGATAATTTATTATATTTTGATTTATTTTTATTTTGTTATATTGTAATTGATTGAATCTCTTACTTTTTATTAGAAAAAGTTATTTTTTGATTACTTTTTTTATTTATTAATAAAAAGATATTATAGTCATCAATTTTTGTCTTGTCTTTGACTACTTCACCTCTAGTTGCAATTTGTGAAGTTTAGATATTCCTTTGTGTTAATTATATACATTTGTAGTTATATTTTTAGATCAAGTAGGGTGCACCTTGGGGTGTGTAAGTGAGATATTTCAATTTACTCTAGTATCTAATATTTCATGGGGTAAACTCTTATTTATAAATGTGGATGAGATCTTTAACTTAGTTAACTATTTTAGAAGAAATGATTGAGCCTATTAATATCAAATTCTTATTTTGTATTAAATAATGAACTGACAAAACTTAAATAAATTATTAGATCCTTCAACTTGGGTAAGATAAATAGATTATAGAACTTCAATTTAGTTATACTTTTGGTTGTGTCATTACATTACACACTTTAACATTTGGGCTCATAATTCGCATGATTTCATTTCTGACTCTAAAACTTTTTTACTACAATTTAATTTATTTGATATTGGTAATTTTGTATGTGTCGTAATATTATACGTCCATTTCAAATATCTCACGAGATAAATGTTAATTTATTTTAATTCACATCATTAAAAAATTATTATTTTCCAAATGAACTTCACGATATGATTTACTTATATTAAGTAAGGGCATAACCAGAAACAAGAAACAATACAATACGAGAACAACACTAAAACGTGCTCATAGAAAAATGAACGACAAATCTTCATTTTGATCGAGCAAAGAAAAACCAATATAATATGTATGGTGCAGAACACAATTATATTGCAAATTCACATAGAGATTAATATATATTAAGATAAGTTCAATAGTCAGAGACAAAATGATTTTGCCAGCTGAACTTTAATATCTATATATATTTATGTATATATAAAAATATATAACAAAGTCCCACTTGAGTAAGTTGATCATGGAGCTAATACAATTGGGCACAATTCACTCAATCATTCTGATGGAAGATTAATTAAATTAAACATGCGCCGGGTCATGATCAAGACGTGACCTTTAACTTGATTTCCTCGTAATTTGATTAATATTCAATCAATCACGTTCTGATTTTTTTATTATGTGTTAATTTAATCAAGTTCTATGTGATACATTTGTGTCTATATATATATATATATATATATGAAAATAGATCTTAACCATCAAACTACATCCAACAGCCCAGATTGAGGCGGCTGCAAGAAATTTTTTCTAGTCGCCCAAAAAGTGTGTGTGTGTATATATATATATATATATATATATATGATACTATGCATAGGCAGCGTATTTGATTGTGGTCGGTGGATCCGCAGCCCACAAGCAAAACACCCACCCCAACCCCCCCCCTTCCACTCGTCGTGCGTGAGCCTGCCCTGCCGCCTCTTGGCCCCTGCCACCACTAGCTTCCCGGCTCCCGCCCTCGCCCCTTCCAGCCTCCTGTCGCCTTGCCCTGCCTCCGGCCACCCCGCCCCGCCTCCCAGCCCACAATCCCGCCCCTCACCACCACTTGCTTCCTACCGCCCGAGCTCTGTCACGGCCCCCCACCCGCCACCACCCCCACCACAGCCGGGCTACTGCCACGGCCAAGCTCACCCTAGCCGCTGACCACCACCACCACCACCCTTGCCACCACTCGCGGCCATGGCAAGGCCCAACCCGAGTCAATAAAAAATTGACTCGGTCTCGACTCAAGTCAAATAAATAAAATATAGACTCCGTCCCGACGCGAATCATGTAAATAAAAAATTGACTTAGTCCATACTCGAATAAAAACTTGACTCAGTTTTGACTCGAGTTAAGTAGATAAAAAATTGACTCGGTCCAGACTCGAATCAAATAAATAAAAAATTGACTTAGTCTATACTCAAATTAATAAAAACTTGACTCGAGTTATTTGAGTTTTTATTGATTCGAGTATGGACTGAGTCAAATTTTTATTTACTTGATTTGAGTCAGGACTTAGTCTATTTTTTATTTACTTAATTTGAGTTAGGACCAAGTCAATTTTTTATTTACTTGACTCGAGTCAAGACCGGGTCAAGTTTTTATATATTCGAGTATGAACTGAGTCAATTTTTTATTTAGTTGATTCGAGTCGGGACCGAGTCTATTTTTTATTTACTTGACTCGAGTCGAAACAGTGTCAATTTTTTATTAACTTGAGTCATGCCCGGCCGTGGCCGCGAGTGGTGGCAGGGGTGGTGCTGGTGGTGGTTGATGGTTGGGGAGGGCATGGTCGCGGCAGTGGGTGGTGGCGGGTGGCCGCGGCGGAGGTCGTCGCGGGGTGGCGGGCAGGCTTGGCCGTGGACCAGGGGGTGGGGGGTGCACGACGGAGCTCATCCCGGGCCGATAGGCCGGTGGAGGTCATCCCTGGGCGGCGGGGGCCGGGAAGCCAATGGTGGCGGGGGGTGGGGGCGGGATTGTGGGCCAAGAGGCGGGGTGGGGCAGTGGGAGGCAGGGTGGGGCAGTGGGAGGCGGGGTGGGGCGGGGGCATGGCGGGAAAACAATGACGGGTGGGGGTATTTTGATTGTGGGCCGCTGGATTTGGATCCACCGGCCACAATCAAACAATCAAATACGCTACCGCATGTTGATAGCAAACCACAGTTTTATTTGAATAAGAAAACACAACTACTAATTAACCAAAACAATATGATTATGAATTGTGCGTGAATCTTTTATTGATGACGTGAATGGTTTAGAAATTACCAATCCAACTAAGCTAATAAACTACTTGTATTAGTGTAGAGTAAACATATCTATATGGGATACGAACAAGCGAGATTAATTAAGACTTTTTTAAATGTTAATATTCAAACGTCGCTAATTTCCAAAATGTTGTCTCTTTATAACTAGATATTAAGGTCAGATACAGGGATAGATGCATGCATGCATGGATGAGAGAAGGCTAATTACATTCAATTCAACACGAAGAAAGCCAAACTACTAACACTTAAGAAATTGTCTCCGGCCGTCGACGGAGCTTCGTATCATCTGACTATATATGTCTCTACATGAATAATGCAACAAAATATTTATACACCTAACGATTGGTTCAGGTTGAATACGGATTGGATATATATTGTTATAACTATATTTGAATATCTGAATCCGAAAATTTGGTCCCAAATCTAAATATTGCATTAATTTATTTAGGTTATTTGTATCCAACCCATTTAAATAAAATAATATAAATTTTAATATAAAAATATTATTTTAAATATTTTAAAGTATAATCTTATAAAGTATCACCTATTTGGATCGAATATAGATCACGTCATTCTAAACCCATATCAAATTTAAATATTGTTAGATATATTATAGATCTAAAAAATCCAAACTTGAATTCAATTCCAAAACTGTTTTGAAATAAAAATACATATCATATATATATATATATATATATGTATGTATATATATATATATATATATATATATATATATATACACACACACACAACAGATAAAGATAGAAAAAAACCTAGATTAAAGACCTTAAAGAAAAATACAATATTTAACTTCTCCCATCAAGAATTGGAATAACCACCTAATGATAATTATCCTTAATTGTACAACTAATTAAAATGTTTGGATTATAATATATAAACTATATATATATATATATATATATATATATATATATATATATATATATATATATATATATATATATGATGAGGACCAAGTAAAGTTACTATAAGATTCTAACACTAAACTCAACTTTGATTTAAGATGTAGAAATAGAAGTGACCATTTTATGTACAATTATTCAAAGCTGGAATCCGTTTGATGACCCCAAAAAACTAGATTCAAAATTTAATTCGATATTAAATTTGCTTATGCGGCCTCTTTTAACTCAACTTGGCTTAAATGGAAGCTCGATATTTTATATAAAGAATGAAAATTTTCACCCCATACATCTTGGATTTCTTTTTACATATTTAATTAAACTATACAATAGCATGATGCAATAATAATTTTAAATAAAATCATGCATGATTAAATTATATTTTATGCAAAAATATATTAATTTGAGATATTTGGATTATAAAATTATTTTTTTGTAGTCACTGTTTTGAATAATTTTAATTATGCAAAAAAAATATTGATAAATACAAATCAAATTAGCTTGAACTCGACTAAAACTCAAAAGCAAGTCCAACACTAATTAACTTGATTTGAACACGAAGCAATTCGAGTGCCCTAATTTTCTCTAAATAAAAAAAGTCAAAAAAGAGTCCTAAAAACGTATGTATATGCACAAACACATCCTACATTCTGAAGTTTGTGGTCACTGGTGTGGTCACTGGTCAGGAAGGAAGAAACCTTGGAAGGCCTCTCCAAAACCTTCTTTTAGTCTTTGCCCTTCTCCCACACCCAATATCTCTCCATAGTTGCCCCTCACAGACTCACAACTTCGCTCTGTACATTGATCAAGAACATGGACGATTTATGTATGTATATAAAACAGTAACGTATGCAAGTTGACCGGCATCCACTTGAATGGTTAGTATAGATCAAAAACGCATGTGGGCAGCTATTTGTCCAATTTGGTTGTTTCTCTCTCCCTGCCTCTTTCCGTGACTCAGCCCTCTCTCTCTCTCTCTATGTAGTCTGTGTTGATGAAGCTACCTACGTAATAAAACAGGATTTGGGTATTTAGAAATTCATTTAATATGAAGACTTTAAAAGAAAAAAAAGCATTACACGTTTTCCTGGTCATTGAACATGACGACACCAAGCACCCCAATAGAGAGAGGTAGACAGTGGGGGAGCAAAGAACGAGAAATACATGTGATGTGAAGGTATATCATCCGCCATTAACTTACAATATAACTTGTTCCATGAGCTAATGGTAATGGGTACCTCTTACTTTCTTTTTTCTCATTGTATTAGAAAATGTACCAAGCTCTTGCATGGTCACAAAAAGCTTTTACCACTAGGTGACAGACCATGAAGTCTGTAGTGTTTGATATGTAGGGAGGGATGAGCAAAGTGATAGAAGTTGAGACACAGTTGAGCATATTATTTAATGTGGAGGGCGCCACCTTCGTAGAACATGATGGGATGACGGTTTTCGAGTTTAGATCCTGCTTGCTGCACGTTTATAACGGAGAGTTAGGATATAAATGTAGATGTGAGGTTGCCTTTGGGAGGGGCTTTGTGGGCTCTGATCAGCTTTGGAACATTGGAGAGCTCTAGCAGGGTAGAGGAGGAGATATCGAAGATGGTGAGGACTCCTTGCTGCGAGAAAATGGGGCTCAAGAAGGGGCCGTGGACTCCAGGGGAGGATCAGATCTTGGTTTCTTATATCCATAAACATGGACATGGAAGCTGGCGTGCTCTTCCCAAACAAGCTGGTATGTTGATCATATCATCCATTTTCTATCAAAGATGCAGTATATAAGAGTAAATTAGTAGTATGAATATAGAGTTTGATTCTTGTTATGAATCGTATACACGAGATGATGAGAGGAAGGCAATGTTTAGAGAATAAAAACTGGAGTATCTGATCCAGTTGCAGATCAGTGGTCCACTGTTTTCAAGAGCTTTTTTGGGGGGTGATGTTGGCAAATAAAGATGAGATGGGTCATGACTGACCTAATCATCTTGTTATTGATCTGCAGGTCTATTGAGGTGTGGGAAAAGTTGCAGATTGAGATGGATCAATTATCTGCGGCCAGATATCAAACGAGGGAATTTCACTCTAGAAGAAGAGGAGACCATCATCAAACTCCATGAACTGCTTGGCAATAGGTGAGTTCTATCATCAATCTCCCCGTTTGATCATATACAATTGGACAGTATGTTGCTTTACTAGATTTTCACCATCAAAACTGTACTCAAAATGACATTTTTTACCACTGAAAATTTACCAAAAATTATTTCAATGGCTGATTTTTAGCATATAAATATATCATTAAAAAAACTGATAAAATCATCCAAAGATTCTACCTTCCCAGCATATCATGCACGAATTCAGGTGTTGTGGCTCATTGTCATGTGATGAGGAGCGAACCGTGAACAGCACTTTCATTTCTTTATATATAAGTATATATAAGCAGAATGCCTCACGAGGTACTGCAGTGCTCCCATTAAACTTCTCATTTTCCCTGCAACACTTTTTAGCAAACAATTCATAGGCACATAAAATACAATGAAAGCAGATCAATTCTTTATCAAAGTTGTTTAACAATTTCTCTTGTTTACATTTGTCAGATGGTCTGCAATTGCAGCAAGACTACCAGGAAGAACAGACAACGAGATAAAAAATGTATGGCATACCCACTTGAAGAAACGCATCAAACAGCACTCTACCACCTCCTCGGAAACCAAGGGGCATTCAGAGGAAGCCCAACAACGCCAACTCCAATCAACAAGCTCCTCAATCTCCCCACAAAGAAGACTGAGCGATACATCAATACTCAGTGTTGAAAACTCTACAGCTGTTGTGGCTGTGAAAGATAAACAGATGACATGGGGAGCCGACGACGGCATGTGCTGTGAAGCCTTATCTTCTGACACCACCAAACTCAATTCATTGCCTTCGCCCAACAATGAAGAGGACATGGACTCCTGGTTTAATCTGTTCATGCAATTGCCAGACTTGACAGAATTACCAGAGTTCTAATTTTTTAGTAGTAGCAGCTATGCCTACTTGCTTCCATAGTTACCATGTCCAAATTGTTCCACTTCTAAATGGAGTTTTGAGGCATCATGGCAGGTAGAGAGGGAGATGAACAGAGTTAAATAGGTGGAGATGAGCTTAGATATTAGCACACGAGGATATTATTACTGCCCACCTTTGAAGATTATTAAGTTGGTGAGAAAATAACGCTCAATGATCTGTTTATTTGTTGTGGCTGACATTTTTGTACATACTTCGACAATGATATGAGATTTTAATGTCTCTTTGGCTTGTCGGTAAGATCTGATGGCCATTTTATTTAGCCAAAATAATTATACAAATTGGTGTCCATCGATATCTCTATCAGTTTTCAAAGTCTTCATGTTTTGGCCAGGTTGGTTTTTAAATTAATAATGTAATTTACCATCTCCGATGATATCGACCGATGCAAATTTGTTTGGATGTTGCAGCTTGTTACAACATGATGCTTTTGCGTAAGAAAAAAACGGTACGTCTATATAACTTTGATATCATCGGCATGAATTGGCCAATCTCATCAGAAATCACGCATGCAGCATGGTCCTGGAAAATGGACTCTGATAGTTGCGGTATGAGGTGCGTGACACACATGATATGTACCAGAGATTTGTGGCCACAAAGAAGAAAAAGATTTCAAAAGCCAATATAGAATGTGAATAGCAAATCAAAACCTTTAGTCACCAAAACGGCACAAAGAGATGGAAAAGAAGATCAATGTGTCGCGAACTTCAAGCCGATTACGATCTCAAAACTATAAGTTTACATTGCTCATCAAACGACATGCTACAATGCATGCTTCGAAACTCAAACTCACATACTCATGGAGAAAATGCAGTGGGTAGAACACCCATCAAATGCTCAATTGGAGAGCTAAAGTAGCTTTATTTTTGGGAGAAAAGCAAAACAATCAATCCCAAGTTATGGGCAAGAATGATCTAAGAGAGGCATGAATACGCAAGATCTTTTTCCTCGGACAGCTCTGCAGCAGTTGCATCCATTTTGCTCCTTGACAATTCGTCAATGGGTAGACCTGCGGAAAAAAGTGCAACAATTCTGAAACGTCTAAAAAGTTCTAGCAAAGGTTTTGGTGTTGATGCTGACAATTTACTGGCCATACAAAAAAAGCAGACGAGTTTATGTGGAAGAACATCATAATTCATTATACCATCTACAGGAGATTAAAGGTAAGTGAACTCAATGGAAGCGTTTAAAACATTATTACTCCTTTACTCATAACACAATGCACAGCCTTAACAGAACCACGTCTATGTCCACATGCACGCACATTAAGAAGATCAATAAACCAGGAATGGGTTTATAATCATTCCATCAATCAGAACTTACCATCCACCTAATCTTAATATTTATACAATACAGCAAATAAAAAATGCATAAAGAAATGCGAGATTAATTCTTTAAAGAACTTTACTATAAACTTTCACTATACATTTTCACTGTAACAGGGCTCGACAGGTAGCATCTTTGATAACTGGGAGTTAGCTCAAGGCAAATTGGTAAAACAAATTGGAAAATCAAGTGGTTCACTTATATTTCTACTGAAGTTCTGATACAGCCGGCAAATAAGCCAATTGCAACAGCTGAGAGCAAGATTAAGATGTCTATTACACCTTGACTCGTGCAGCATGCACATTTACTGTCTTCTTTTGAATGATTTCTGCATTTTGACCCTCCTCACATCCTGTTTCTCACTATATTCAAAACCCTTTGACTCCAGTACTCTCTTCCTGGAGCATTTGCTTAGCCTCTTTATTTTTTTTAATATACACAATGCACTAATTTTCTTTCCACCATCTTCAACTATTTTACATCATTTTGGTCTTCCATAGAATCCTAGATTGATAATCCAAAGAGTAATCATTCTTTTGATGTCGATCACAGCTACAATATAATAATCCAAACATAAAGCCAAAATATCCTGAACTATACCCACTTGACCATGCCCAAACTAACAATCAATCACGGTCAATTTTGAAATATTTGTTTTGCTCTGAGTTGTTAAATCCAATAATTACAAATATCCCTCACAGGAGAACACAAAAATTCCATATTTACCATTGCAACCCACAGAATGTTCTGAATAAACAAAACAAAGCCACCAACAAACCCAAAGAAAACAAATTAAAAAGTAAACTGAGTTCACCTTTCACAATAGACCATTCTCCATTACGACAAGTAACTGGGAAAGAGTAGATCAGACCCGCTGGTACATTGTACGATCCATCTGAGTAAACACCCATGGATACCCATGTGCCCTACATGCAGAAATGTAGAGTCAAATATCATATATGTTCTTAAATGTAGAAATATGAAGAGAATCAACAGTAACAACTCAAATATGAACCTCTGGAGTTCCAAGCACCCAGTCACGAATGTGGTCACAGGCAGCACTTGCAGCAGATAAAGCACTTGAAAGTTTTCTGGCTTTTATAATTGCTGCACCACGTTGCTGAACAGTGGTAATGAATTCTCCATTCAGCCTACACACAGAAGAAAGAAATTTAATATACATCTAATTGCAAAATGTTGGAAATTAAGCCTAATTTGATATAGACATATATATCTTCTTCATAAGTGAAGAGCCAAAGAGAATATCAAGAAGATATAAGACTATGTCAAACTAGGCTTAATTTCCAACATCCTCCCTTAAGCCTAATTAAATATTAAGATTAAGCTTACTTCTCCACACAAAATATAATTTTTAATTCAAATGACATAATAGGTACACATACATGTATAAAGCTTGGTACATACCATGCATCATCAGAGACGAGATCCCTAACAGGCTTGTCACCGGACACTGTCTTAACAGTTGCATGGTTAACATCAGGGTACTGGGTTGAGGAATGATTTCCCCAAATGATAACATTCTTGGCGTCACTGACTTGGACATTCAACCTCTCGGATATCTGCCCTAGTGCCCTGTTATGATCCAGTCTAGTCAAACAAGTAATGTTCTTCTCAGGAATAGAGGGAGCAAACTCTTTCAAGATCAAAGCATTGGTGTTTGCTGGGTTAGCAACAACCAAAACCTGCAAGAATGCACAAACAAATAGGTATATTCACGTGAAACAGAAAACTTTATATAGATTATTCATAAATTGTCGATGCAAACCAGAAAGTAACAATTCACCTTGCAGTTAGCAGCAGCGTGTTTTTCTAGAGCAGAAGCCTGTGATTTGTAGATAGAGACGTTCTTTGACATAACATCTTTTCTCTCCATCCCTTCTTTCCTAGGGAATCCACCAACCATAACCGCAACATTAACACCAGTGCACGCCTCAACCACATCAGTTGTTGCAACAACACCTGAAATGGCCATAAGCATTATAAACAATATTATAGGGCACTAACTGCTAAATATTCAGTTAGCCTACAACTACTTGGTAGCAATGCAATTGTAAAATTTTGTTGCTGAACAACAGTAAACTTCAAAAATGAAGCTCTCTTGCAATATGGCTAAAGAAAGTTGATAACTTATGTCCCTCCAAACAACAAAATGGAAAGCTTAACATGAAAAATACCCTTCAGAAGGGGGAAAGCAGCATCCACAAGCTCCATTTTCACCCCATTCAATGCCTCGGCAGCAGGAGGAATATCAAGCATGTGCAAAATTACAGGCTGGTCAGGACCAAGCATCACTCCTCTAGCAATCATAGGAACGAGAGCATATCCGATTTGACCTGCATAGCCATATCAAGCTTCTTTTATATTTCACTCAGGGACTACCGTTAAACCCAGTTTTTCACTAATCATTTCAAGTGAATTGGACGAAAAAGGTCGTTCTACAAACTCATGAGCACCACATTAAAGCATAAATCAGTCGATCATTACAGCTTGAGTTCATTTATATATATATATATATATATACACAAAATTTATTTGAAAAAAAATTATGAATGATATTTTCAATCCTTATATTAGTTTTATCATAGTTTATATTGATGATGTTTTGGTTTATTCCAATAATATGGATCAACATTTTAAACATTTAAATCAATTCTATAAGATAGCAATAACTAATGGAATAGTTTTATCTAAATCTAAAATTATATTAGTCCAAACTCAAATAAGATTTCTTGGACATAATATAAAAAAATGTAGTATTAAACCTATATAAAGAGTTATAGAGTTCTCTAATAAATTTCCTGATAAAATATTAAATAAAAATCAATTACAAAAATTTTTAGGAAGTCTTAATTATATGTCAGATTTCTATCAAGATTTAGCCTTTAATTATAAGTTATTATTTCAAAGACTAAAGAAGAATCCTCTGCCATGGACGGAAGCTCGTACCAAGGCCGTACAACATATTAAGCAAAAAATTTAAAAAATTTCATGTCCCAGTTTGCCTCATCCTCTTACTTTAAAGATTGTAAGCGGATGGATCAAACATAGGATATGGGGGAATATTAAAATAAAATATTAATAATAAAACTTTCATTATTAAATTTCATTTAGGCTTAAGGAATGAAACTCAAAGCTTTTTCCTCTTTATCAATAATAGAATCTATCATATTTCATAGTAATTCTTCTTGTGTTGTAATTACATTAATACTTAATTTATTCAAGTCCATAATCCTATTATAATTTTCACAGTCACAATCACTTTCTATAGAAGTTGAAGAATTATATTCATCATCAGTATTTATTTCTAAAGTATCATACTCAAAGGTATCATCATATTTTGAATTATTATCTCCTAATTCATCTATTAGATTTATTAGATGTTCTTTTTCTTGCTCAGGAATATTTAATTCTCTAATTTTCTTTTTAATCTACAGAATTTTACTAGTAACTTATCCTTATTAACTAATAAAGTATTAGAAGAATTAAGTACAAAATATAATTATATTTATTTAGGATTAGTACAAATAGCGGTAAAACCATTAACTAGAAATGGTTTAAATTCATCAATATTATTATATTTGAGAGACACTAGACATAATAAATTTTAAGATTCTATATTAGGAATAATAGAACCCAGTTTAGGAACTAGACCAATATATTTCAATTGTTTTCCAAACTTTTCTTTATCCTTGTCTGATCCTCGTCTAAAAGATCCCTTGCGTTTAAACATGAAGACACAAGGATATGATATAAGAGAAGGATCACAAAATATTTGTATTATATACAAACTATGGTTAATGTCAAGAAAAAGAAATACTACATTATTCCAAATAGATACTAGTAGAGCTAATATTGAAATACCTAAGATTATTAAATGGATTGATATAGTACTTCCAAAATCCTGAAAATTAGAAAGGATAATACCTCCTAAAATTGAGAAAAGATCAGCAGAGGCTATAATAGAAGAAAATAATAAAGATGTAAATATTATCTTTGGAAGAAAGAGTACATCTACAAGATTTCCTTCTTTATATGATACTCTGGCATCAAGTTCTTATGTTGCTGGAATTATTATGTTCGAACAAAAAATTTCACATGCCTTATATATAGATGAACCAAGTTTCTCTGAAATAGAATTTAAAATTAATAAAGTAGAGTATGAACCTAATAGAACAAAATGTTCTAAAGAGTTTATGAATCCTAGAAATAAAAATTTTAGGAAATGGTATTTTTCAACTTTTGATGAAAATCGACTTAAACATTATAAAGAATATATTATAAAGATTTAAAAGAATTAGGTTATGAAATTCCTTTTAAGAAATGGTTTAAATATTTTATAACTCGAAGTATATAACTAAGTAAAGAAACTCGTTCCCAAGAAGGAAAGACAATATATAATAAACATCCTCCAGTAGGAAATATTAAATATAAAAATATAGAAGCCATGTCTTTTGTTAAAATAGAAAATAAACAAGAAGACATAACTATAATTATAAAACAAAATAATTATACTCATATGCATTTACAAACTATAGCTTCACAATTATCCCATATGGAAGATAATTGATTTCCTAGAATTAAAGGAAAAGAGAAAATGGATGAAGAGGTTATTAAACAAGTATTAATAAAACCTTCAATAATAACTACTAAATTTAATACTAAACCCCCTTTAAATGAAGAATTCATATCAAAATTAAGTAAAAAATTGGGGGAATTAAAAATCAAAGAATTTATAAAAGTCGTAAATGCTTATGAAGAACAAGGTGAATTAATAAATCAATTCTCAGAATCAATAAATGTTATTAGACCAAGTCCAATGCAACCTTTTCCAATGACTAAAAATTATTATCAAAGACCCACTCCAACTATTGTCTTATTTGAGGAAAATGCTTTCCAATCTGCATTAAGTTATAATGGGAGAACACTGTATGAGTGGAATATAATTAGATTAAGTGAATATCAAATAATAACAACGTTACATAATATGTTAATGTATGCAACAATTTGTAGAACAAATAATAATTCTGATAGACAAGCACAAAAAATATAGATATTAGAAGCAACAAAACTTGAACCTAATACTAATCAAATAAGAAAAGACTCTGTGTATACATTAATACAGACTATATTATATCATTTTGTAGGTGATATTCAAGGTCTAAAAGAAAAAACGCAAGAATTGATAATGAATATCAGATGTCCTATATTAACACATTTTAAATGGTATAAAGATACATTTTTATCTCTTTTATATCAAAGAGATGATTCTAATTTAGATTTTTGGAAAGAAAGGTTTATATCTGGTTTACCTAATCTCTTTGCAGAAAGAGTACGAAGAAAATTAAGGGAATTACATAATGGTACAATTCTATATAATGAATATACTTTTGGACAACTAATAGGTAACGTTGTTGCAAAAGGACTAAGTCTTTATAATGATCTTAATTTAAGAAACCAATTAAAGAAACAAAGACTATTAGGGAAAAAAGAATTAGGGGAATTTTGTCAACAATTTGGAACAAATATAACTCCTAAATATCCTTCTACGTCTAAGTCTAAGACCAAAAATAAAAATAAGAAATCCTTCATTCCTTATAAAAGGAAAAAGAAAAATGTAGAAAAGAAACCTATTAATCCTAAAAAGGTAAAAAATAAAAATAAAGCATCTACATCAAAACCTCTAAAACCTATAGGTTCAAATGAACCAATTCATAATAAAAAGATCCTCATATTTTTTAGCATCTTAAGTGTCTTGAATCTGGTCCTAAATGCCTTTGTTGTGGACAATTTGGTCATACTACTTTCCATTGTCCAGCCATTGACAGATCACCTTCTCTTATGGGCAGTCCTTTTAACCGTGCTGAGTCACAACAATCCTCATCCAAGACTGTTAACTTAGATTCTGCTCAATCTTCTAGACATCTTACTATGGGTCCCTCTACTGTCCCCACTCTGCCTACATCAACGGGGCCCTCTAAGGTGGAGCCCACTCTGTAACCGACTACCTGAGAACCCGGTTACCAGGTCATCAGGTCACTGTGACCTTCTCTCCCGATCACCTCAAAGTTTTATAAATTCATATCTTCCCTTCAGTTTGAGACATCGAAAAGAATAGGAGAGTCAAAGAAACTCATATAGCCTTCTTTTCTTTGCTTGTTTTGGAGTCAAAATCTGTAAGTTATTTTTTTTAAGTTGTCTGTTTGATTTCAAATCATATTTCTTTTCTTCACGTTTCCTTTCTCTGTTTCTTTCTTCCTTATATAATAAGGAATCTTTTCAACCTTACTTTATAAATATCGTTTTCATTCTTTTCTTTTGAAAAGAAAAAGAAAAGCTTTCCTGTTTTCTTATCAGTGTCTTCTTCTGTGTGTTTCTAAATCGTTTTAGAAATGTCTTATTTAGCCTTACTTCTCCCCATCTATTTGTTTTGATTTCTTTCTGTGCCAGTGTTTGATAGTTTGATATGTGATTATCAGTTTTCCTCTCTTCATTTTGAAGATTGTGATTTCTGCAGTACTTGTTTAAATACTTTGTACGTACTCAGTTCAGATACTAAGAAATTTGTAAGTATTTTTGTAACTTGTACGTATATAAATCATATACTGATACATATAAATATGTCTCTATAATAGTATACTTGTATGTATGTAAGTTTGTATTTGTGTAAGAGTGAATAAGGGAGTATATTCACCAAGAGTGAAAGTGAATATAGATGGATTAAGTGAATATAGATGGATTAAGTAAATATACTTTTACACAACTTAATCCATCTATATTCCACTCATACACTGTTCTCCCATTATAACTTAATATAGATTGGAAAGCAATTTCCTCAAATAAGACAGTAGCTGGAGTGGGTCTTTGATAATAATTTTTAGTCATTGGAAAAGGTTGTATTGGACTTGGTCTAGTAACATTTATTGATTCTGAGAATTGATTTATTAATTCATCTTGTTCTTCATAAGCATTTACGACTTTTATAAATTCTTTGATTTTTAATTCCCCCAATTTTTCACTTAATTTTGATATGAATTCTTCATTTAAAGGGGGTTTAGTAATAAATTTAGTAGTTATTATTGAAGATTTTATTAATACTGGTTTAATAACCTCTTCATCCATTTTCTCTTTTCCTCTAACTCTAGGAAACCAATTATCTTCTATATGGGATAATTGTGAAGCTATAGTTTGTAAATGCATATGAGTATAATTATTTTGTTTTATAATTATAGCTATATCTTCTTGTTTATTTTCTGTTTAACAAAAAAACATAGCTTCTATATTTCCATATTTAATATTTCCTACTGGAGGATGTTTACTGTATATTGTCTTTCTTTCTTGGGTATTCCAAGAACGAGTTTCTTTACTTACTAATATACTTGGAGTTATAAAATATTTAAACCATTTCTTAAAGGAATTTCATAACCTAATTTTTTTAAATCTTTATAATATTGTTCTTTATAATTTTTAAGTTGATTTTCATCAAAAGTTGAAAAATCTCATTTCATAAAATTTCTATTTTTAGGATTCATAAATCCTTTAGAACATTTTGTTCTATGTAGGTTCATACTTTACTTTATTAATTTTAAATTCCATTTCAGAGAAACTTGGTTCATCTATATATAAGGCATGTGAAATTTTTGTTCAAACATAAAAAGTCCAGCAACATTAGAATTTGATGTCTGATTATCATATAAAGAAGGAAATCTGGTAGATGTACTGTTTCTTCTAAAGATAATATTTAGATCTCCATTAATTTCTTCTATTATAGCCTCTGCTAATCTTTTCTCAATTTTAGGAGGTACTGTCTTTTCTAATTTTCAGGATTCTAGAAGTACTATTTGAGTCTATTTAATAGTCTTAGGTATTTCAATATTAGCTCTACTAGTATCTATTTAGAATAATGTAATATTTCTTTTCTTGACATTAACCTAGCATTAGGATTAATTGATGTCATTGCCTTAAACCATATTCTTTATATAATACAAATATTTTGTGATCCTTCTTTCATATCATATCCTTGTGTCTTCATATTTAAACGCAAGGCATCTTTTAGACGAGGATCAGACAAGGATAAAGAAAAGTTTGGAAAACAATTGAAATACATTGGTCCAGTTCCTAAACTGGATTCTATTATTACTAATAGAGAATCTTGAAATTTATTATGTCTAGTGTCTTTCAAATATAATAATATTGATGTATTTAAACCATTTCTAGTTAATGATTTTAGCGCTATTTGTACTAATCCTAAATAAATATAATTATATTCTGTACTTAGTTCTTTTAATATTTTATTAGTTAATAATGATAAGTTACTAGTAAAATTCTGTACACTTATACTTTCTTCAACAGTTTTAATAAGGTAAGGTTGTTCGAATTCACGTAGTCCCTTATTATAAACTTTTGAAGGTTTGACTTTAGGAATAGACCACTTATTTAAACGTTGTCTATATTACTATAGACAAGTTGTTCCGTGATTTTAAAATTTAAGGATCATTTGATCTCTAAACCAGTTGTTGTAGGAAATCCATTCTTACACCTAGATTCCACACCTCACCCTCGGAATTTCTTAGTAGATCCCACTTCCACTGCGACTTCGCCTACCTCAGCCTTGCATCGACTTACAAGAAGGTACTGCGTCACCTAGTGAGATTTTCGGACCGAGCAGGAGGTGAAGGCCAAAAGATATGATCGCCCTCCCGGTAAGGAAGAGGGGAAAAGGTGCTGTCATCTATCTCGACCAGTTTCCCGAGGCATTGGAAATCCAGACCGGCTCAGAGAATCACCGGCGTGGTCCCCCCCCCTTCGTTTCGCCAACAAAAGAAGTCATCCTTACGATTTTCCATTCCGCTTCCCAGCAATCTACAGCTTCAAAGCAAGGAGCGACAAAGCGAGCGAAACAATGCGAAATGAACGAGCTCCGCTCTTATGTTATGCGCGAAGCGAAGACGTAGTGCTCTTAAACTGAAGCAAGAGCAAGAAAAGCAAGGCACGTGTGCTTTGCGCCTGATGAAGATAGACGAGCATAGCGCGTCAGCTTTTCCAGCTTCAAAAGGCTTTGCGCATCTCTGCGCTTCACCCTATCTTCATAAGGCGCTCACCTTTTGAAGCTCTCTAAGGTTCAAATGGCTCTGATACCACAAACGGGAACAGGATCTCAACCTTTCTAAATTGTTCTAAAATGAGAACTTTAAAATTTTTCAAACTCACTAATTATATCAACTCATAAAACAGTACTATAAGCAAATTAATCTACACGGTTTAACAAACAGTCCTAAAACAGTAACAGTAAGATAAATAAACAGGGGTAAAGTAATAAATTTTAAAACAGCAATATAAATAACAGTAAGATGAATAAATAGAGTAAATAATAAATTTAAAACATATAGAGGAAATGTGAAGAAAGGAAATATGATTTGAAATCAAACAGACAACTTAAAAAAACAACTTCCAGATCTCCACTCCAAAACAAGCAAAGAAAAGAAGGCTATATGAGTTTCTCTGACTCTCTAATTCTTTTCGATGTCTCAAATTGAAAGGAAGATATGAATTTATAAAACTTTGAGGTGACCGGGAGAGAAAGTCACAGGTAACCGGGTACCTAGGTAGCCGGTTACAAAGTGGGCTCTACCTTGGAGGGCTCCGTGTTTATAGATGATGGAACTGTCGTATGTATGCCCTGAGTATCTTATAAGGTGTTTGGAAATGGTTGAAGTAGTTGAATAGGAGGATCACTATGACTCTTGGTAGATTAACCAAAGAAGAAAAGGATTTATTTGATATTATGGATGACCGGTTACGAAGAGATCATTTCGTTTTTGTAGGTTGGTCTGGCAGAGTGGGGACCACAGTGGGGACAATAAAGGGACCCACAATAAGATGTCTAAAAGATTGAACAAAATCTAAGTTAACAGTCTTGGATGAGGATTGTTATGACTCAGCACGGTTAAAATGACTACCTAGAGGAGAAAGTGATTTGTCCATAGCTGGACAATAGATAGTATTATGACCAAATTGTCCAGAGCAAAGGCACTTAGGACCGGATTCAAGTGTGCACACAATGGCCGTGTGATCAATGTTTCGACAAAGATTGCATTGTAAATCCTTTATACTCCATGGGGATTGAGCAAACTGCTGTACAAAGCTCTCCATAAGCTTGGTAACTATATATATATATATATCAAACATAATTTACATGTCTCCCTTGGATATCTATAAATATGCTAATGATGTACCAAGTATTGTACAGCTGCTTAATAGCAGAAATATTGTAGGGATGTTAATAATGTACATACACTAAACCTAACTAATACATAGTAACCATAAATGCACATATGATCATATAGAGATACATAAAAGCCTAATACTCACGCTATGAAGGAGATTTGAGTAGTCAGCGCAATAGAAATACAAACATACTAGCTTGTTTGACAGGATATACAAAAAAAGAGAGCAGAATTATGAAAGCACAAACTAGACCATTCAATACCAAAAAAGTGACAATACAAACATCATAACACCAAACTTAAACCACTCCGAATCTCATAGCTAGTAGATTCAACGAAGCATCCAATCCTCCCAAAAACACACGCAAAACCCTCATCTCAACCGGCAACTATTAAAAAAAATTCATGCCCTACATAGACAGAACAAAAACTCCCAACTGATCAACAGGGAACCAAACATTTCATAATAATAATAAAAAAAGAAACAAAAAAAATCTCAGATCAACCCAACAAACATAATAACAACAAAGAGCAGAAATTTCCTCCACAAAACACATCCACCACAGAAAAACCAAGCAAAAACCCCGCAAAAGATGTCATCCACAAACACTGATCAAATCAAGCTAAAAAAAATGACAAAAAATAAAAATAAAAATGCAACGAATAGCCGACCTGCAGCGCCAGTGACAAGAACACGAACCGGATCCTTCCCCATGGCAATGATCAACCAACAATGGACGATCGGAGGAGAGGAGGATGATATCGAGAGACAATGGAGATGATAGACGGACGACACCGCCAAGGGAGACGAAGCAGGGGATCTGCGCTCCATTTACCGATCTTCCTCATGTGAATCACCTGCAGTGGCATTCCCGTGGGATATCCTACGCATACATCCTTCTTTCCGTTCGATTATGATTTGATGGTTGCGATCGAAAGGGTTTTAATAAAGACTGGACATAAAGATGGACGGGCGGATTATAAGTGGGGGCTTCCAAAGAGGACGAGATCGGACGGTTGGGACGGACGATCTATTTCTCTCTCCAAATGTAAGGGGGACACACGTATAGTTGGCATTTGAAACGTTCGTTGCATCGGCTATGGATTTAGGAGCCGGGGCGGGCATCGACGTCCAAATCAAGGTACGTCTTGAGTACGTGGACTAAATATGACTAATAGAATTTAATTAAATTAAAATAAATTAAATATAAATATTTTTTTATCCAATTGAAGGATCGACTAAGTGTTTAATATTTTATATTAATAATATAATACCTTTAATATTTTTAAGACTAATATTATATTTCATAAAAATTTCAAAATATAATATTAAATAAAATTAATTAAATTTATATATATAATTGATATTTAATATCTAAAATAACCAAAAATATCATACATAAAAAAGATAAAAGTCATCTTTATATTTAGGAATTTAGAACAATATATTAGCATTAATAATCATATCAAGTTATTTATTATTTAATTAAAATGATATCCATTAGTAACATAGGTTATTAAATTTTTAAAATTTAGTTTCTATACATTTATAAGTCAAATAAAAGAAAATTAATATATATAAACTTTAAACTAATTATTTACATCAATGATAGTCTAATATTATATATACTTCAAAAATAAAATATTCTAATAATTATTTTTTCATCCAATATAACACCCTCACATGAAAAAAAATTTTCCTCTACAACAACCATAATAGCAAGAAATAGATAGAAATATCATTTTCGGATCTCATTTACAGCCTAAAATGAAAGTGTCTACATAAGGAACCAACCAATTATACAATCAAATCGACAATAGGATACAATGAATGGCAACATGGAGGGGCTTCTTCTAATAGAGAACGAGACTGTTCAAACGCTGCACAATTTCGTTAGTATAATTTTTTGTTACATTATCATCTAATTATAAATAATCATTAATTTAATAATTATTAACCTTATAAAATAATAAGTATTAATCCTAGATATAAAATAAACTAAACCTAGGAGAAGAGATGAAACAGACGGTAGCAGAGGGTCACAGTCTGGCAGAGGTAGGTGACAGTCTATCGGAGGTAGATGCTAGCGGAGTGGTACGCGGCGTGCAAGACAACAGAGGCATGTGGCGGCAGATGGTTTACGCTGCGCGTAGAGGGCGGCAGAGGTAGGGGCGAGGGGTGGGTTATACGGCGAGTAGAGGGTGGCGGAGGGGTAGGTGGCATGCAAGGCAGTGGAGGCAGGCGGTCGCGGATTGTTTACGCGGCGCGCAGAGGGTGGCAGAGATGCGGCGTGCAGTCGTAGAGGGTGGCGGAGGCAGGGGTGGTGGATGGGTTACGCGGCGAGCAAAGGGCAGCGGAGGGGTTATGCAGTAGAAGGGGGTCCGCAGGCGGCGGTGGAGGTGGTCTCCAAGCGGCAACGGAGGGGCACAGGCAACGGGAGGGTGGGGGTCTACAGGAGGTGGTGGAGGTGGTCCGTAGACGCCGCGACAAGGCGGTGGTGCGGTTCCGTAGACGGCAGCGGAGGCGGTTTTAAGGGAGCACGAAGGGTAGGGGAGGGTAGCGGCAGGATGCTACGGTGGCGTCTTGTGAACAGTACTTGCTAGTTAGGGTTAAGAATTAAGATGCAATTTTGGACTGTCCACGGACCTTGCTTAGGCCCGACAGATAAGTTGGACATTGACTCGATTGGACAAGTTTTGTCCGATAAAATTTCGGACAAACACAGACAACAACTTGTCCAATGTCCGTCCGACCGATGCCCACCCTTATTTAGGAGTGCTAAAAAATATAGATGTAATAATTAAATTAATCCCTTTTAATTAAAAAGATTTGCGAGTTTGTTACTCAAATCCCTGGCCATTCTGTGTGTTCTTATCCAAGGCATGACAAGGCCATTCTATTTGAACCTTCTTTTTGCTTTTGTTACATCGGTGGAACTCTCGGTGGGAACTCTCGACCGGAAGGACCAACCACTTAGATTGAGGTCCAATCATTTTGTGTGATCGAATCTCATGGGCATGGTTGGTTTTTAGACTTTCCTTGCCAGTTCCCTGTTGATATGCATACGTTTCCATGAGTAAGAGCGGCTGATGAGTAGCAAGGGTAGCAGTCATGCTGTTTTTTCGGGTCCCTGCTTAGCCAGTTCTGCCTGCTTTCCATGCGAGTGATTGCCAAGCTGCAGTTTGCCAAACATAATTGTCAGTTGCTTCACTTCGGAGAATCGGCTTTTAGTTGAAGAACAATTAACTTTCCATACACGTTGCACGCAGGTAATGTAAAACTAACGCAAGGATGAGTAGGCTATGTGGTGAAGAAAAAAGACACAAAATGGTAGCTGATACCGACGAATTTCTCTGATCATTTTATCTGGGCTCGAAATTGTTACTTTCTCATTGTTCATTTTCGTTTCATCAGTGTTAATACACTAACCTTGTAAAATCCAGTGTTAACACACTAACCTTGCAAAACCAATCTGTAAAAATCATGGTAAAAAAAACTGAGCCTGCTAATATGGTAAAAATGGCAGACCATTATGCCATCCAGAATGGAAACTCTTTTCGTATTAATTTTTCCAACATATTGCCATCGTTACAGGCCCATAATTTCAACAAAATTCGTCGATAAAGAAAAGGGCAAGAGAATAATGGAGTGCCAAATTACATAAGTTCATCAGACAATCACTCTCATTTCCATTATGCCCCTTGTCAATAATCTACTCGTTGGGTGAAAGGAAGCCCCCTTAAAACCTTCCAATGTTCATAATAAAATTTTGGCTTCCTGAGTGGAACTGCTTCTCCCGGATGATCCTCCCAATACTTCTCCCAAAACTACAACAACCAATTTAGTGATCAGAATGATATAGAGTTATAGACAAATAACATGCATGAGACATGGCATAAATTACAAATTAGTAATTAGTACTTTTGTGATAAAGTCTTTGTAAACCTTCTTATCAAATTAACATTCTCAATTTATTCTCCACCCCGAGAGTGATATAATAATTTAATTATAAATTCTACTTCAAAATATTTTTTGTTAATTGATTTTTTATAATGAATTCATTACATATTTATAACCTCCTAATGACTTATTCATAACACTTAAACACCTCATTAAATATTCTAATTTTTGACATAATTTTTATAATTTATTAAATATTTAAAATATAAGAAGACAATTAATAATAAAATACGAACAATATCCGCAACCACAGCGTAGAAAGCAGCAACATATATATATAGGCACAAGATGTGTCAAAGGCTGGGGCGGGCGGCTCAACCATGTCCCATGAGAAAAGACTTTCTCATGGTCTTTTCCCATCGCGACTAATTAGGGTCTGAGCTTAGGCATGGATTGTAATGGAGCAGACTGCGCATTCGAAATTTGAATCATTAGGACTCGTAGTCAAGCTAGCGGGTCTAATTTTAAACAGTTTGAACTTGACTCAAATTGACTTTATGTTCATTTGAAATTGACTTAAACTCAATCAAGTTCTCGATGTTGGATCCTTTTGTTTGAGTTCGACTCAAACTCAAACTGCAGTGTACAACAAAGAGTGTACTAGCTCGAACTTGGAGAAGTTGAGAATGGATCGGGAGGTAGTTTTAGAAACCGATCATCTCCAAAACATCTCTTCTTACCATAACAAAGCTGATTACAAATTTTGGCTAGTTCCAAATTCAAGTACTTAAACAAACAAAACACAATAATGTCCACGTTAGCCTCATCACCTACCAAAGCAAGGCAAGATTATATATACACAAACAGTGAACTAAGCTTGCAATTCGAATGCAAAATATGCAAGCTCTAATTTCATCACACCCCCCACATTAAAAAAACCATAAAAAAATATAGATTAAAAATTCCACCAAGAGTAAGAATCAATCTTTCTCATTCCTACAACTGCTAAACACCCACATCATCATAAAATTAAAATTAAAATTACATAAGAATAATTTTTTTCCAGCACCAACATCACTAGCATCATCACAACACAAAAAATAAAAGGAGTCTTTGATGTCTAGCAAGGAGAAGGGATGGGAAATTGAAGGGGAGGAAGATGCGAGAAGAGGAGAGCTCTAGTGTGGGAGAGGAACCAGCAACAATTGTCAAGAGTGATTGTGGATATGTAACAATTGGCAATGGTCAGAAGTTTAGAATTGAAGGTAAAGGAGTAATTCATTTGAAGATGCATGATGAAGGTAAACTTATTCTCAAGGAGGTCAGGTATATACCTGAATTAAAGAAAAATCTTATATCTGTTAACAAGCTGGACCAAGAGGGCTATAAGATCACATTCGAAAATAATCAATGGAAGATCAGCAAAGGAGCATTGGTGGTGATCAAGGGGAAGGTGGTGGGTACACTTTACCCATTGTCTACCAAGGTAGATCAGTTTGTTTCTTTGGCAGCTGAGAAGAATGATATAACAACGTTATGGCATAGAAGGCTTGGTCACTTGAGCAAGAGTGGGATGAGGATCTTACATTCCACGAAGGTTTTGACACGTATAATTGATTCTAACTTTAGTTTTTGTGAAGACTGTGTTTAGGTAAACAGAAATGGGTCAGCTTTACAAAGGGTGGGCGAGAGATAAAATCCAAAAGGTTGGAGTTGGTTCATATGGATGTTTGGGGACCAGCCCATGATATATCTTTTGGAGGTAATCTCTATTTTGTTACCTTCATTTATGATTTTAGTAGGAAGACGTGGATTTACACTATTAAAAAAATCAGATGTCTTTAACATTTTCAAGATGTGGCAAGCCCCAGTTGAGAATGAAATAGGTTTAAGACTGAAATGTCTTCTGTCGGATAATGGTGGAGAATATTGCAATAAGGTGTTTGACTCATATTGTGAACAATGGGGAATTAGAAGGATCAAGACAGTGCCAAGGACACCACAACATAATGGGGTGGCGGAGAGAATGAACATGACCATCCTAGAGCGAGCGAGAAGCATGAGGGTTCATGCTGGACTCCCTTTGCATCTTTGGGGTGCCACAGTGGATACAGTTGTCTATCTAATAAACCGAAGTCCATCAAGCGCCTTAGATGGAAAAATATCGGAAGAGGTACGGTCTGATAAGAAAGTTGACCACTCTTTTCTTAAAGTCTTTGGTTATATTGCATATACACATGTTGACAAGGAATCAAGAAAGAAGCTTGATACAAAGTCCCGTAAATGTGTATTTCTTGGATATGGCGGTGATGAGTATGGTTACTGGATGTGGGATTTCGAGAACAACAAGGTGTTTCGATGTCGGGATGTTGTATTCAATGAAGAATGCATGTACAAAGACATAAAAGAAG
The DNA here is from genome assembly GCA_033002965.1 of Piper betle. Taxonomy (NCBI): domain Eukaryota; kingdom Viridiplantae; phylum Streptophyta; class Magnoliopsida; order Piperales; family Piperaceae; genus Piper; species Piper betle. Next base: position 129,656 of record JAURVB010013386.1, on the reverse strand, counting down.
AAAAGAATGAGGAGTCAAAAGAAAAAGAATATATGGAGCTTGATGAGACAGATGAAGAGATGCTAAGTGCTGAAAATCAAGGATTTGTTCCAAGTGATAAGGAACAATTATCTTCTGAAGAGACCGAACAAGAAGGTGAGTCACAGGCTAATCAACCAAATGATGATGAATCAGATTCTGAATATTCTGATGCACAAGTTGAAATTGATGACTCAGAGCCACCACAAGAGATAGTTATTGCTCTTGAACCAAGGAGGAGCACGGGTTAGAAAGCCTACTTAGAAATTAATTTTAATTGTACAACATGTTTTGTATACTGATGCAGGAGAACCGGAGTCCTATGATGAAGCCATGAGTAACAAAGCTCATCTTAAGTGGGAGTTGACCATGAAGGATGAGATGTCATCGTTGGAGAAGAATCATACATGGGAGTTGGTGAAGTTGCCGCCAAAAAGGAGGGTTCTACAAAACAAGTGGATCTTGTCAAGTTTGAAACCGGTGGTGTACAAAGGTATAAGGCAAGACTTGTGGTGAAAGGTTTTGGTCAAAGAAAAGAGATTGATTTTCATGATATATTTGCACCTGTTGTAAAAATGACTTCTATTAGAATTATTTTGAGTATTGTGGCTGTAAAGGGGTTGTATTTAGAGAAACTTGATCTAAATACAGCTTTCCTTCATGGTGATTTGGAGGAGGAGATCTATATGGAACAACCAAAGGATTTGAAGTCAAAAGTAAAGAAAATATGGTGTGCAAATTGAAGAGGAATCTATATGGACTCAAACAAGCACCAAGACAGTGGTATTTGAAATTTGACAAGTTTATGTTGAATAATGGATTTGCTAGGAGTAATTCGGACCACTGTGTATATCTACAAAAGTTTAATGATGGGGATTACATTATTTTAACTTTGTAAGTAGATGACATGCTTGTTGCAGGGACTTGTATGGAGAAAATTGTTAGTCTCAAGATGAGGTTAGCCAAAAGTTTTTCCATGAAGGATTTGGGTGAAGCAAAACAACTTCTTGGGATGCAAATTACCCGAGACAAGAAGAACAAGAATTTGTGGTTATCTCAATAAGGGTATGTGAAGAAAGTTCTTGAGAGATCAACATGAATGAATCCAAGCCGGTGACTACTACTTTGGGTAGTTTCCAATTGTCCAAAGAACAAGGTGCTAAGAGTGAGGAGGATAAAGCTCACATGAAAAAGGTGCTCTATGCTTCAACTATTGGAAGTCTTATGTATGCTATGGTGAGTACAAGACCAGATATTGCACATGCAGTGGGAGTAGTGAGCAGATTCATGATGAACCCAGGAAAAGAACACTGGGAGGCAGTAAAATGGATTTTCAGGTACTTGAAAGGAACTTCAAATTACTGTTTGTGTTTTGGGGGTGATAATATTGATGTGCAAAGTTATGTGGACTTGGACTATGCTGGAAATAGAGACAATGGCAGGAGTACATCCGGATATATCTTTACAGTTGGTGGAACCGCGGTGAGTTAGGTTTCCAAATTGCAAAAGATAGTTGCGCTGTCTTCAACTGAGGCTGAATATGTGGCTGTTACAGAAGTTAGCAAGGAATATATTTGGATTAAAACTTTAATGAATGAGTTAGGTTTTAATGGGGTTGATAGCAGGTTGTAGAGTGATAGTCAAAGTGCAATCCATTTAGCCAAGAACTCGGCATTTCATTCTAGGACCAAATATATTCGGTTAAGGTATCATTTTATCAGATCTTTGTTAGAGGAACGTAAATTGAAGTTGGAGAAGATAGATGGAGAAAATAATCCGGTGGATATGTTGACTAAACCGGTGGATGGACAAAAGTTGAGTTTTTGCTCAACTTTGGTGAACTTGCACTAACATGCAGGTGGACTCATGCAACGAACAAGTGGAGGAAGAGTTTGGACTGATGTGTTACAATCGGACTCAAAGTGGGAGATTGTTAATATGTGTAATTATATTAATGATATGTAGCCTATTGTCACCCTCGGAATATTAAAAAATCTCGGAATATTAACAGAGATGGCTGTTAGTTATTTTATGGAGATGACTGTTAGTTGTTTCATGGAGATTGAAAGGTCTCAAAGCTTCTCGAAATATTAACAGAGGTGACTGTTAGTATTTCCATGGAGATTGAAAGGTCTCAAAGCTTCTCTATAAATTGAGCTTCATTTGCCTCATTCTAAGAAAAGTAAATAAGCAGAAGAAAAGACAAGAAAAAGAAAGATAGAAAGAGATATAGAAATAAAAGAAGAGGGGAAAATATTCATGAGTTTATCGTATACGGAATATTGAGAGAGAGTAAAATCTTGTAATCTCAATAGTATATGGTGCGTGAGTAACCTTCTTGTACATCTCTATATATATTTGATGACTGTAATCTTTGGTTGAAGTAGTGAATTATTCATTGTTGCCCGTGGTTTTTGACTCTCGATTAAAGGAAGGTTTTCCACGTTAAATCTATGTTCTTTTGTGATTTTGTTTTATCTTGTTTCTCAGGTCTTATTTTCCCATTATTTTTGTTCGTTGTGGTTGATCTCCAATTTTGGGGATTTTTATCAACACTAGTGCGTTCGAACTCAGCCCAAACTTTGCTGGTCAACTTAGACATGGCTCAAACTTCACAAGTCGAGTTAGAGATTAAGAAGGATCCCTGATCTATAAGGTCTTCTCATTAATTTGGTGCCTCTGCTCATTAGTCCAGCTAGAAGAGCTCCTATCAAACTCCGAGCAAACAATTAACTGGGTTAATTTGTTCTTCTTTGAGCTTGTTTCCCTTAAAATCGACGCATTGGAAATCAATGGATGAATTCTTGGTTCTTGTTTTGCCACATTTCTACCTGAGCTTCTTTTTATTATGAGTGGAGTATTTAACGCTTAAAAAGAGAATGACTGTAAGAGAATTTGTTGGCCGACTCCATGCTGGTTTTAAGATTATTTTTGTTGATTTCATTTACTGTAAGGATGCATGCTTAGGATGTATACAAAATCTATATAATCTATATCAAAATACTAAAAACAAAAACAACTTACACCAATTCAATAAATAAATTAGATAGATCCAAAGATTTAAACCTATCATAAAAAATATCTAATTAATATAAAAAAAGATCAAAGTGAGTAAGTGACTCAATCATCATAAACAAAAATTTAAAAGGATGTTGATAAAGGAATAAAATTGGGAATAAAAAAGGAAAAACATAAAGACGTGATATAAGATTTAAGCCTATCATAAAAAAGATAAATATCAACAAAGAACAAAATGAATCAATCATCATAGACAAAAATTTAAAAGGATGTTGATAAAGGATTAAAATTGGAAATAAAAAGGGAAAACATAAAGACATGATGTACATCATCAGTGGCTAGTGCAGGTCGTCGTCATTGCAATTGGCGGCAGTGTCGGTCTGTAACAATTGCCATCAGTGGTCGTTGGCGACCACCAAACATTCATGCCATTCCACAATACACAACCAACCCATTCCATAAAAAAATAAAAAATAAAAAATCTCAACAAACAAAGATCCAATGATGCTCATCATAAAAAAAAAATTACCTTTACAAAGGGGTTAAACAGTAATGGTCATTAGCATGCCGGCGAAGGCGACGGCACTGGTGGATGGCATAAGTAATTAAGACATCTAATTTAGTCATTGAACTAAGCATAAAAACTAAATATATTTTTTAAGAACTCAACCTCTTATTTATATTTAGGGTGTTGTTTTCGTGTAATTCAAAATGATCAATACACTTAAAAGTCACCCTCTTAATTACACGATTAGTGTTGCATCTTCCATGACTTAAATGGTTAATTTAGGAGCCCAAAGTTTTGAATTCTTCATATTTAGTATGATTAGTATACATTGTATAAAATTTGTAAATTGTCCGTTTAAACCTCTTTGAAGGTTGAAATATGATTTCATAAAATTTGTGTGCGGTAATTTAATAAACTGTTTTCCAAATTATAATATCAAGATTTGGTATGTTAGTCGAGCCAAATTGGGTGTCACAACTACCCTTTGAATATCTTGTGGAAGAAGAAGATAGAAGAAGAAGAGTGAAAGGTAAGAGAGAACTAAAGTTGCGTAGGAGGAAGAGGGAGCGGAACCGAAAAAGAGGATAATTAGAGGACAAAATGGTTTAGATTTCACAACGTAACAAGCTTCTCCCATGATTATATTCACAATTTTAAAGATGATATAACGATATATAATTAGGCAGTGAGCAATAACCGCACAGTATAAGCAAATTCATCGCTAATTGCCAACAAGCTTGTTCCAAGAGTCAGGAAGTAAACAAAGTCTAATTCCTATTCTAAACTCTCAAATCACATTATGAAACAACAAAACAGGAACTACACAATTGAGGCAATGCTGCCAAAAGCATTAAAAAGTGTCAATGAAAACATTAAAAATGACCAATAGCGCATAAAAAAACTGAGAACTTGAAAGTTAATATTTGTTATAAGTTTATGACTGGCATCCAAAATCTAAAAACAGGGCTCTTCCTAAGCAAAGATAATATTTGTTATTAGTTCATCTCACAATTTTCTTCACAACATAGAAGATGAAACTATGATATATAAGTAGGCAGTGTGCAATAAGCAAATTTTCTGCTATTTCCCAACACGCTTGTTCCAAAAATTAAAGATAACCAATAGCACAATAAAGAACTGAAAACTTGAAAGTTTGCATTTGTTATTAGTTTATGACTGACACTCATAATCTAAAAAGAAGGCTCCTAAGAAAAATCGGCTTTTTCTGGGTTGTGCAGCCAAATCTTTGAATGATCACATTTGCTGCATAGCAGCCAGCACGAACACACACCTCAATTGGCTTCTCCTGCAAATCCCCTGTATATATTTGGTTGAAAATTATGTGTGATTATGTAGTAGATAAAGTGTGCTTGTCCACCTTCCAACAATCATATCACTGGCCTGCACCATTGGTGTCAACAAGCTTCTCCTCGTTAAGTAAACTCACAGGAAATACTCTAACCTGTATGCCAATTGCAATTAAATGTTCAGGAAATAGTTTAACCTGTAAGCTAATTGCAATTAAATGTTCAACATGAAAATTTAAGTAAATAAAGACAATTTATCAGATAAAAGAAACAACCTTTCCATCCTCAGCCACAACAACTGGATCAGAACCCTTCGGCAATCACTGTTATCCTTCTATGTGCTCCTGATGCTTTAGGCAACTGGGAGATCTTCAATGCTATTTCCTCAACATTTTTCGTCTGAAATCATTATATTTAGTCTTCGCAATATATTTAAAAAAGAACAGTGATACAAACTTCATAACGATATTTGTGCAATGTGAGTCGCAAGTGGGGACAACGGAGGGTTGGCATTAGAAGGGTATCAGGCCATTAAAATTTAGTAATTAATAAAACTCATGGACGCTAGTTAAGGATAATGTCCATGACACATTATCGGTGTCCAGTGGAAGAAAATGAAGAAGAAAGAAACAGAGGTACACAATCTTTATATGGCAGATAGTTACCTCCCAGCCATGAACCCTTGAGAAGGTTCCTGCTTCAGTTTCATTTCCAAATACATAATCCATATAAAGGTGGAAGAAAGATTCATCATAAAGACCAAAAAGATAACACGGCATATATTTGCCTGATTTAAAATTTTAAAAAAGATCAACTAACACTTTCACAGTCTAATTTAAGGAGATGCAGTTTGGAATTAACAAATTTCACAATCTAGCTTGCCTTGTTTTGGGCAGCAGTATGTTCAGCTACAAGCAAAATGGAATCGATACAGTCAAGAAAAAGCCTTCTATGGAAGGAAAAAAACAAAGTCAACATCTAGGGAAACTTGGCTTTCTCAACTGCGCATCGAAAACTTATCGTTAACCAAAGTCAGCTTCTGGGGAAGGAAAAACACAAATGATGAAGGAAGCACTTATATAAAGACATAGATTGAAGCTAAAGAAAAGAAAACAGATATCCAACCAAAAATTATAAAATAAAAAATTAAAGCACTAAGATTCACCAAGAGCCAAATTTTCAGGCCGCTTCAAATGATCTGGCTAATAGCAATTAGCAGCAGATAAATTGGCAACCATGGATTTGTTGAAATATAGAATGAAACATAGATCAGGCAATAGACAAAGCACAATCTCTTTAAATGCAACTTGTTGAGAAAAATCTCCAAATTTAGAGATCAACCACAACGAACAAAAGTAATGGGAAAATAAGACCTGAGAAATAAAATAAAACAAAACCACAAAAGAGCAGAGATTTAACGTAGAAAACCCTCCTTCAATCGAGAGTTAAAAACCACGGGCAACAACGAACAATTCACTACTTCAACCAAAGATTACAGTCATCAAATATATATAGAGATGTATAAGAAGATTACTCACACACCCTATACTATTGAGATTACAAGATTTCACTATTTCTCAATACTCCGTATAAGATAAACTCATGAATATTTTTCCCTCTTCTTTTATCTCTATATCTCTCTCTATCTCTCTTTTTCTTGTCTTTTCTTTTGCTTGTCTTGCCTTTTTTAGAATGAGGCAAATGATCTCAATTTATAAAGAAGCTTTGAGACCCTTCAATCTCTATGGAACAACTAACAGTCACCTCTATTAATATTCCGAGAAGCTTTGAGACCCTTCAATCTCCATGGAACAACTAACAGCCATCTCTGTTAATATTCCGAGATTTTTTTAATATTCCGAGGGTGACAATAGGCTACATATCATTAATATAATTACACATATTAACAATCTCCCACTTTGAGTCCGATTGTAACACATCAGTCCAAACTCTTCCTCCACTTGTTCGTTGCATGAGTCCACCTGCATGTTAGTGCAAGTTCACCAAAGTTGAGCAAAAACTCAACTTTTGTCCATCCACCGGTTCAGTCAACATATCCACCGGATTATTTTCTCCATCTATCTTCTCCAACTTCAATTTACGTTCCTCTAACAAAGATCTGATAAAATGATACCTTAACCGAATATATTTGGTCCTAGAATGAAATGCCGAGTTCTTGGCTAAATGGATTGCACTTTGACTATCACTGTACAACCTGCAATCAACCCTATTAAAACCTAACTCATTCATTAAAGTTTGAATCCAAATATATTCCTTGATAGCTTCTGTAGCAGCCATATATTCAGCCTCAGTTGAAGACAGAGCAACTATCTTTTGCAATTTGGAAACCCAACTCACCGCAGTTCCACCAACTGTAAAGATGTATCCAGATGTACTCCTGCCATTGTGTCTATTTCTAGCATGGTCCGGGTCCACATAACCTTGCACATCAATATTATCACCCCCAAAACACAAACAGTTATTAGATGTTCCTTTCAAGTACCTGAAAATCTATTTTACTGCCTCCCAGTGTTCTTTTCTTGGGTTCATCATGAATCTGCTCATTACTGCCACTGCATGTGCAATATCTGGTCATATACTCGTCATAGCATATATAAGACTTCCAATAGCTGAAGCATAAAGCACCTTTTTCATGTAAGCTTTATCCTCTTCACTCTTAACACCTTGTTCTTTGGACAATTGGAAATTATCCAAAGTAGTAGTTACCGGCTTGGATTCATTCATGTTGAATCTCTCAAGAACTTTCTTCACATACCCTTCTTGAGATAACCACAACTTCTTGTTCTTCTTGTCTTGGGTAATTTGCATCCCAAGAAGTTGTTTTGTTTCACCCAAATCCTTCATGGAAAAACTCTTGGCTAACCTCATCTTGAGACTAACAATTTTCTCCATACAAGCCCCTGCAACAAGCATGTCATCTGCATACAAAGTTAAAATAATGTAATCCCCATCATTAAACTTTTGTAGATATACACAGTGGTCCGAATTGCTCCTAGCAAATCCATTATCCAACATAAACTTGTCAAATTTTAAATACCACTGTCTTGGTGCTTGTTTGAGTCCATATAGACTCCTCTTCAATTTGCATACCATATTTTCTTTACCTTTGACTTCAAATCCTTTTGGTTGTTCCATATAGATCTACTCCTCCAAATCACCATGAAGAAAAGCTGTATTTACATCAAGCTGCTCCAAATACAACCCCTTTACAACCACAATTGTAAAACCCGTGACTCGAGTCAGAGTTTTACGGGAGTGAACCAGTCGGTTCAACCGTTGGTTCGAGTCGAGTCAGCTTCATGGAGCTGCGAGCTGAGTTGAGGCCAGCTGTGAGTTATGAGCGATGAGGGTCATGTATGCTCAAGTGTACGATGATAACGTCTAAAAGATGATGAAAAATGGGTTATCAAGTATATGGAGGTATACAGTATTGATTGTTATTTTTATTTGATCGTAGAATAGTTTTAGGCCGAATAACGCATTAGGACGCGTTGGATTATATTCGGGTGGGTTATTAGTTATAGAACATATCATTTGGATGTTGTTGTGTTCGTTTGATTTTACGGGATTTTTCCCAATTTTTTTGGATTTTTTTAGGATTTATTAGGAGATAGTTATTATTATTGACTCGAGTCGGAGTCGAGTCAAGTTTAATTTACAAAAATGCCATCGCACGCCCCTTCATCTTCCCCGACACTTTCCCCTCCCAAAACCCTACCGCCGCCTTGTGTCGTCGCCGCCGCCGCCACTGTCGACGCCGTGCTGCCGCCGATCAACGCCGCCCCACCCCGCCGTGCAGTCGCCGTGCCGCCACGACCCACCCCGGCCACCGTCTCGCCGCCACGACGCCGGAATCGCCCCACAAGCCGCGACGCCCTCCCTCGTCGATTCGCCGCCGTCTGGGCCGCGCCGCCGCCGCTGTGACCCCGACGACCACCCTCTCGCCGTCGCCGACGTTTCCCCCACCATCCCGACCGCCGTCGAGGCCGGCCGCAGCCCCGATCGGAGCACGCCGCCACCGCCGCCCATTTTCGACGCCGCCGTCGACGGCCATCGCCGCCTCGGCTACCCTGTTTGACACCACCATCGGACCAAGCTCGTCGAGCTGGTGCCGATAGACCCCTGATTGCCCCGTCCCGAATCATCGCCGGAAAACCGTCGGACACTCGCCGGAAAACCGCCGGAACCGCCAGAAAATTGGATTCGTGGGAAATTCGCCGGATCATCCGCCGAACGCACCCGGTCCAATCTGATCGGACTTCGGACGCCGCTAGGTGCCGAATTCGAGTTTCGAGCCACGAAACGGAAATCCTAGCCGTCGCCGATTTTCGACGACGCGAGGTATAATTTATTTTAACTTAATTATTTGAAAGTATTGATTATTAGAATTGCATGCTAGGATTGGTGAATTGTGTGTTATAATAATATATATAAATGTAGATTTGATTAAGGATAAAATATGAAATTTGTTTGATTGAGTGGTGTTAAAAATGGAGGCTAAGAAACTAATTAGGGTAACTAGGTAATGATCATGATCTAATGCAAACTAGCCTAAGTAGACTTGCTAGAATTGATATAGGTTGATGTGTGTTGATTGATGAGTGATTGTGTTGATTGTGTGTGCATGCTATAGGATGTGTGATTCATCATGCGGGCGTTAGTTTTTAGCTTGATTGTGTAGGTACGGTGTAGGAGCTCGCCGCCTAGGTGCGTGGACCCGTTTGGAGCTTCTACCAGGTCCGTTTAGGACTCGTTCTCTGTTTTTACGCTACTCTATTGTGTATTTGATTTATCATGTGCAGGACGAGTTAAGTGGCGTTTTATCGGATCCCACTTAACTCGGGCCATTTAGCCAACAGTTCTTTTTTTCGGATTAATAACCCTCGAGGATGAGATCCCTCGAGTTTGTTTTCGAACTTCAGATCCAGCTCAAGATGCCTTCGGGCCTATTGTATAAATCCCAACCCAGGCCTATATATGTATAGTTTTTGCGTTTTCGGTGAGAGATGGAATGAGGGTTACTTGCGGCCACGTCTTCAGATAGGGCGTGTGCTCGGAAGAGCGGGCTCTGGAGCTGGGGAGAACCCACTTCGTTCCCGAAGGATCCGGACAACTCCACCTTTGAGTTCCTCAAACCCGGAGAAGTGTGGAGGTTTACAGGTACTGCAATGCAGCGCATGTCTAGACTTGTGGTTCAAAGGGTACTGAAGGCGACTGCCTGAGAGTGCTCGGCCTTTGTGCTCAAGGCCAGGAGTAATATGGAAGGTGCAGAGGGCGGTAAGGAATGAAATTTGATGCGAGAAGCGATAGAGAAATGGCCAAGGTATGAGAATGAGAAAGAAAGGGGGACGCTGTCGACCCGAGGGCGACGGCCCGACGGCGACGGCTCCCGTATGTGCCCTGATGAGAGTTCTTGAGGAAGTATATGGTTTTGATTCAACAGGAGAGTTTGCTCTCCTGTGCCAGATTGATATTAGTTATTTTCCGGGGCTGGTAACACTCGTTACTGACGATTTTTCTATATATATGTAGGTGAGGAATGCGAGCGATGAAAGCTGTCGGGACTGCGAAGGAGCAGCACGGAACCGCGCACACATGTACCTGCCGCGTGTAACGTATAATGATGGTGTGTTATTGTTATGTAAATGATAATTTTGATGTGTTTGCTTGAATGAATTACTTGTTATGAAATGAACTGATAAATATGAATGAGTAGGGAGCCTTGGAGTTCAGACTCGGCTCAGGTAAAAACGAATGAGATAATGATTGAATGTCATGGTAGATTGTTATGTGTTATCGTATTTTCATAAAATAGTATATATTTTCTTTTGGTTTCTCATTTGTTGTTTTGTCTTGTCTTTGCTTGCACGTCATGGCATGCATGTAGGACTCCGTTAGAATCCAATTGTTCCCATTCATGCATTTTATATTTGCATCTCCATCTTGAGACGCTGAGAGTAGATCCGGGTTGGCTTAACCGAATCTAGTAGATTAGCGAACAGTTCGGTCGCCGGTGACATTTCCAGGTCGGTTCACGGGTGAGCCGAAACGGGGTGTTACAACAATACTCAAAATAATTCTAATAGAAGCCATTTATACAACATGTACAAATATATCATGAAAATCAATCCCTTCTCTTTGACCAAAACCTTTCACCACAAGTCTTGCCTTATACCTTTGTACACCACCGGCTTCAGACTTGACCCGATAGATCCACTTGTTTTGTAGAACCTTCCTTTTTGGTGGCAACTTCACCAACTCCCATGTATGATTCTTCTCCAATGATGACATCTCATCCTTCATGGCCAACTCCCACTTAAGATGAGCTTTGTCACTCATGGCTTCATCATAGGACTCTGGTTCTCCTGCATCAGTATACAAAACATGTTGTACAATTAAATTTAATTTCTGAGTAGGCTTTCTAACCCTTGTGCTCCTCCTTGGTTCAGGAGCAACAACTATCTCTTGTGGTGGCTCTGAGTCATCAATTTCAACTTGTGCATCAGAATATTCAGAATCTGATTCATCATCATTTGGTTGATTAGCCTGTGACTCACCTTCTTGTTCAGTCTCTTTAAAAGATAATTGTTCCTCATCACTTGGAACAAATCCTTGATTTTCAGCACTTGGTATCTCTTCATTTGTCTCATCAAGCTCCATATACTCTTTTTCTTTTGACTCCTCATTCTTTTCTTTCTTTCATGTCTTTGTACATGCACTCTTCATTGAATACAACATCCCGACTTCGAAACACCTTGTTGTTCTCGAAATCCCACATCTGGTAATCATAATCATCGCCTCCATATCCAAGAAATACACATTTGACAGGACTTTGTATCAAGCTTCTTTCTTGATTCCCTATCAACATGTGTATATGCAATACAACCAAAGACTTTAAGAAAAGAGTTTTGAATATTTTCAATGACATGCAAGTATACACGGTCGAAACAAGTAATATAATGATAAATTAGAGTATCGTTCCCACAGAGAGATGAATTTCCTTAAATTAATTAAAGAAAATAAAATTAAGAACAAAACAGAAATAATTGACTTAACTAAATCTAAATAATAACTTTAAATAAAAGAAGAAGTTAAAATGATAAAATTCGTTCTAGAGTTGAATTTCCCTTAACATGAATTTAATCTTCATTAAATCTTCCTCTTATCTTTTATTCCCTCAGATTGTCGATCTAGGATAATTATATAACATGGTGGCTCCCGCTCCTTCATGCTTCTATTATTTTGCCTCAATTTCTACCTCCCGGTGATAATTGATTAATCAACAAAATAATGCATTAAGATTTGCCTTACAATCGCATACGGTGTTGTGTATCTTCCGACCACAACGACAAACAAGTCAAAAGACTCGTCGTATGATGAATTATCAATGACTAATCTAATTAATTTCTCCCGAAATCTAATTAAACCTCATGATCTAAGAAATAGGTGATCAATCTACTCTTAGCATTAAGAACATGACAATTTAAACAATCCGATTGAATAAAAGAATAAGAGGTTGAAATAAATTCAATTAAATCATGTTAAGTTCCATTCTTCTCTAGAACGAAATAGAAGACTACTCCATAATAAAAATAGAAAACATTATAAAGAAGAAACTAATTTTTATTATGAAAGAAAAAGAATTACAAAAACTAAAACTACTTCTTCTACTACACTCTGAAGCCAAGAGATGAGATATGATAATAACAAATGACCACCCATTTATATAGAAGTGGAGATACAAGAATTTGAAGAGGGTGTTCACAAATCGATGTAGTCTAATTAATTATAATGTCCCTTCAAGTTTCCAACTGTTCGACTCTATTGAACACCATAAATTGTAGCCATTGGGTGGGGCCAAGTGTCATGACCAATCAAATCCAAAGCTTAATTTATTCATCTTTTTCTGCATTGAAACACCAAAATTAAGCATATCTAATAAAATATTAATTAACTAGAATATAATGAAAAATATCACTAAATTAACAATGTTTATACCCGAGAAGTACAAAATCATATTAAAAACATGGGGAAATATTATATATTTTAAACACTTAACTGTAGTCAACTTTCTTACCAGACCATACCTCTTTCGATATTTTTCCATCTAAGGTGCTCGATGGACTTCGATTTATTAGATAGACAGCTGTATCCACTGTGGCACCCCAAAGATGCAAAGGGAGTCCAGCATGAACCCTCATGCTTCTCGCTCGCTCTAGGATGGTCCTGTTCATTCTCTCTGCCACCCCATTCTGTTGTAGTGTCCTTGGCACTGTCTTGATCCTTCTAATTCCCCATTGTTCACAATATGGAGTCAAACACCTTATTGCAATATTCTCCACCATTATCCGACAGAAGACATTTTAGTCTTAAACCTATTTCATTCTCAACTCGGGCTTTCCACATCTTGAAAATGTTAAAGACATCTGATTTTTCTTAATAGTGTAGATCCACGTCTTCCTACTAAAATCATCAATGAAGGTAACAAAATAGAGATTACCTCCAAAAGATATATCATGGGCTGGTCCCCAAACATCCGTATGAACCAACTCCAACCTTTTGGATTTCATCTCTCGCCCACCCTTTGTAAAGCTGACCCGTTTCTGTTTACCTAAAACACAGTCTTCACAAAAACCAAAGTTAGAATCAATTATACCTGTCAAAACCTTCTTGGAATGTAAGATCCTCATCCCACTCTTGCTCAAGTGACCAAGCCTTCTATGCCATAACGTTGTTATGTCATTCTTCTCAGCTGCCAAAGAAACAAACTGATCTACCTTGGTAGACAATGGGTAAAGTGTACCCACCGCCTTCCCCTTGATCACCACCAATGCTCCTTTGCTGATCTTCCACTGATTGTTTTCGAATGTGATCCTATAGCCCTCTTGGTCCAGCTTGTTAACAGATATAAGATTTTTCTTTAATTCAGGTATATACCTGACCTCCTTGAGAATAAGTTTACCTTCATCATGCATCTTCAAATGAATTACTCCTTTACCTTCAATTCTGCACTTCTAACCATTGCCAATTATTACATATCCACAATCACTCTTGACAAAATCACAAAACCATTCTTTGTGAGAAGTACAATGAAATGAAGCACATGAAATCAATATACCATGTATCTATGTTGTAATCAACATGAGCAAATAAACAAAATTTCTCTTCATGACCATCAACAACATTAGCTACATTCTTGACTCGCTCGGGACAATCCTTCTTTAAATGTCCTTCCTTGTCACAAAACCAACAAGTAGGCTTACCCTTGAATTTTCCTTTGGATTTAGAGCGCCCTCGGTTCTTAGGACCTCTACTTTGACTTCTTCCTCTTTCTTTGCCCTTGCTTTTGTCCACCGACAAAGCTGTGCCTGAGATGGACGGTGTGCTATCTACCATGCTTCTCTTCATCATCTCCTGATTCAAGATTGCACCTAGCACTTCATCAAACTTTAGTTTTTCTTTTGATGCATTACTTATAGATGTAATTACCGTATCCCAACTCTCCGGCAAAGAACACATGAACATTAAAGATTTAATATCTTCACTAAAAGTCAACTCCACAAATTCAAGTTGTGCCCAAATTTTATTGAAATCATTCAAATGATTAGCAATAGATTTACCTTCGGGCATCCTTAAAGAGACAATCTTCCTCAACAAAAATAACCTGTTAGAGGCTGATGACTTCTCATAAACACCAGCTAATGCCTCCATCAACCCTTTGATGGTCGTCTGTTTGGAGACATTAAACGCCACCGACTGTGTTAAACACAATCGGACGATGGCTAAGGCTCGCCTATCCAATAAGGCCCACTCCTCGGCTGACATCGCTTCTGGCTTGGTACCTATAAGTGGTTGATGTAGCTGCTTCTCGAATAGATGATCCTCAATCTTCATCCTCCACCATTGATAATTTGTTCTATCAAATTTTTCAATTTTCCCAGTCTTGGAACTGTCTGCCATGACTCCCACTCAAATCAAGATCCGATTGAATGAGACCCAAACTTCCCACAGATAGTGCCAATTGTTGAGAAAAATCCCCAAAATTGGAGATCAACCACAACGAACAAAAGTAATGGGAAAATAAGACCTGAGAAATAAGATAAAACAAAACAACAAAAGAAAGCAGAGAGTCAAAAACTACAGGCAACAACGAACAATTCACTACTTCAACCAAAGATTACAGTCATCAAATATATATAGAGATATACAAGAAGATTACTCACACAACCTATACTATTGAGATTACAAGATTTCACTCTCTCTCAATACTCCGTATAAGATAAACTCATGAATATTTTTCCATCTTCTTTTATCTCTGTATCTCTCTTTTTCTTATTTTTTCTTCTGCTTGTCTTGCCTTTTTAGAATGAGGCAAATGAAGCTCAATTTATAGAGAAGTTTTGAGACCTTTCAATCTCTACAGAACAACTAACAGTCACCTCTGTTAATATTCTGAGAAGCTTTGAGACCCTTCAATCTCCTCGGAACAACTAACAGCCACCTCTATTAATATTCCGAGATTTCTTTAGTATTCCGAGTGTAACAATGGGTTACATATCATTAATACAATTACACATATTAAGACAACTTTATCTCCAATTAATTTTGCAGCAAGAGTAACAGAGTCATCCATCGAAATTGTCATCCCATCCAACAGAGTAAAAATGTTCAGTACAATACAACAAACCTTGATATGGACTGAGGAATAATACAATAACGTGAGAAGTACGTCTTGAACCTCACCTTTCACCACCAACAACACACACTGCACAGGGGCTAGTGGGTGCAGTCGCATATTCATAGTAATGTACCCAGAAACAAAACAACAAAGCAAAAGGGGCTTTAACATTATTCAGTTTAGATTTCAGACATAACAATGTAAAATTGCCAAGGATTTCTAAATTAACAGTTACTCTTACTTAACAAGAGATAAATAAAAGGTTCCCCATCAATTCACAATCCATTTCAACTCAAGCATGCATTAATATAATGACGAAGCCTTATTTTATAGACAAACAAAATAATATAATCAATTAATACATTACATCTTATTCCTTAGCTCCTCATACTCTCCTATATTTATTTAAAGTGTCTCATCGACATACGATGTAAGAGTGACTCATACATTACATAGCATGGAAAGAGCTAGCTTACCTTAATTCGTCGTAGTATAACACATAAAAGACTACTCACATCAACATTAGCACTCTTTGCACTTTTCTTCATCTCTTCTCCAAATTTGTCCTTTCCAATAACTGGTTAGACCAGAAATTTGAAGCATCCACTGCAACAAAATTACAGAATCACACAATACGTATCATCCAGAAAACGGTCTTCTACGGAATTACTTTAAATTAAAAAATCCATAAACCTTGGTTGTATGGGAAAGATACGCACCTGTGCAACCCTTATAGAATTCTCCGTTGCCCCTATGCAAAAAATTAAAAGCCATATATAAGTCCTCAAAATTCAACTCAAAATATGCAAAACTGTAGACACGCTGCAAGCACCTCCGGTAATATATCCGACATCGAATTTGGAGGTCATCTCAACCTACCTGTGTCAGAAATAAGCCGATATTCGCTATTCCAGCAGTTGATAATGAGTATGTAAGTAAAAGACCGATATTCTTGGATCAAAAAAAAAAACAATGACATGCATAGTTAGGTGTTTGTCTTCGGCAAGGATATCGTTGTTCAGTTCGATGTCATACCTGTTGATACATCCAATATATGAGCTAAAAATGGAGTTCGCAATCAAACACAAACAACCCAAAACATCAATCTAATCCGGCTACCAGTGATCAGCGCAAACAACTCAATTTCATGCATGCACCTGCAGTTAACTAAAAAGAGTACGTACATGGAAAGGAAGTGAAGATCAACGACGGCGGACACGTCGAGAAGAGGGTTGCCCACGCCAAGCAGGATGCCTTCCATCTCTCTCGTCGGCCATGGGTAGACTCCGATTGAACGGCAGCGGACGGGGGCGAAGGTCAGGTGCGAGGGTGGTTACGGAATTCCAGGTGTTAATGATGCGTGAGTTGAGAATGGGAGGGTAAACGGAAGAAAATGGCGACGTGAATATGGTCAAGGGGGTGCAAAAGTATTTAGAAGTTTGAAATAATGCCCGTATTTGGCTTTTATATTTATATTTTTTATTTACAATATAGAGTATAAGCTATACCTCATATATTTTTTCCTATAAAATATACTTTTTATTTTCAATAATTTAGTGAGTCCCATAATCTAAAAATTATGTAAATAAATAAAATAATAAATATTAAGCGTAATTATAAATTTTAAATTTAATTTAATATTTTTAACGCTTTCATCTTAATTATCAAACTAATTGTAATAAAAATTAATGTCAAAATATCTATTTATTTATGCCTTAGGTAATAATGAAATTTTATCAATCTCCTTTACAAAAATTCAAATTAAATATGTAGGTCACATCAATTATAAGAGGCCTAACTCATATAAAATTTTCCCTATAATAAAATATAAAGAAATTATCCTAAGTAACTTGCATATATAAATAAAGATGGTACTTCCGGTCACGAAAAGATGCACAGCCACATACCAAGTCGTACAATCATATAAATAAATAAATCGGAAGAATAGGAAGAGACGAAACAATTGATTAGTATTTGTTCTAAAGCTCACCAAAAGTTGGTACTTCCGAAAGAGTTACACGCCTCATGCACATTTAGCCCGTGCACGTAATTGGCTCCTTTAGAGTGACGAGAACCTCCTTAAAGTTGGATTCTAATCTCTACTTTTCAAGTTGTTTGGGAAAAAATTCCGGCCCTTCAAATAGATCTTCACGGAAGAGGTAATAGTGTCATGCATTCCTACTATTGACTCTCTTGCGAACAAGCCCTCACCGACCCAGTTCAAAGTATAATATAATAAGTTAAATTATTTTATTAAAAATAGTCAATTAAGATAAAGATATGTGATCTCATGATCTATCCACCTTAGTAAATCTTCTCTCCAAAATTACTATACTTAGCCCATTATTATCTATAGTTCATTTTATTATCTACCCATTTTAATAAATTTTGTCTCCAAATTTCATATTTAGCCCGTTATTATTTGTAGTCCACGACCTTCTTTTGCTCATGATTGACCCACAATTTATTACGGAACCAGAGTCTCTTTTATCTTTTCAAAAATTGTTAACCCAATAAGCAGTCTAATCTATTTATAAATAAGATTTTAACCCGATAAATATTATATGTAGGATTAAATTAAGAGATTTTACAGATAAATTAAAAGAATCTGCCTAAGCCAAGCCAATATGTTTTTATTTAAAGAAGGGGCATCGTCCATGATATAATCACGGATGATAAAGATGTAGCTCGTAGGGATCTCGAACGACCTAATCTCTGTAAATATTTATAAGAAGAGGCCTCCAGCCGTTAGGGAGGCACCAAGAAAGCGTTGGGGAGACCCAAAGTCTACATGGAAAGCCAGAGGATCTTGAAGTAAGATCAGTTATGGGTCATGAAAAAAATTAAAGAATATGGGCGAAGACATTGCGGTTCTCGAGGAGACACCAGATGATCTCTCTTTACATGGTGTTGAGCATCCAAATCACTTTGGGAGAGACGGGGTTTTCTTTTGAAGTCTAAGGAAGATTGGGATAAGTTTACTAGAGAACAAAGTAGAAAATTGCTAATTATAATCCATTCGGATTGCAATTATTCGTTTCATTTGAGTTATCACTGTCTGTTCCGTGTTCTTCATTTGTTTTAATTACGTATTAATATTATTTATACCAATGCAACAAATGCCAGACTAAAGTCCACAATTCAAGCAACGATTCCCAATTGCAGCATCATATGAACAAGCAAAATACAAATCATAGCAACTATACAATATATGTTTGTACTTTTTCACAACATGGGACTAGAAAGATGAAGCAAATAGTAATGAAGCAGGGGACGAGGCTTATCAATGTCGGGTGGCCGCACCGGCGGTGGCGGAGGAGGTGCGGGGGGGCTTAGTATTGACCCTGACTGTCTCCTCCTTTCCCACTGTTTCTACCAAACAAATAACAAGCCAGTGCCGCTATTATTATACACAGGATCGCAGGCAGAGACAAAAATATCAGAAAATCCATTCCTGTTCTTCCTTCCTTCCCTTAATTCCCGTCTGCAAACTTTTCATTTACACAACAAAAAAAGAAACCCAATTATAATCATGAAAGAAAGAACCAGTTGGGGCAGAAACAATCGTCAAATGATCATGGGAAACTTGAAATCTTCATTTCAAGTTTCTGACCAAGCCCATATTATCAAAGCAGAAGAGAAATTGACAACAGTTAAAGCCAATTAATTTTGAGGACCTATGTTGAACTAGCACAGCAATGAGTAAGAGGTGAATTAACAAAAGTTTAGTCGGATTTATTAAGAATCATACCAGAGGTTAGATAGGGAGCTGAAGGAGGAGAGAGCTTGGGATTGCAACTCGTTTTTTGTTTATTAGAGTGAAAAACAAGCTAAATAGTAAATGGCGGCAAATGGGTTTTTGCCATGTATTAAGGTTGTAGCCATAAGATTCCAACTGCTTCAATGTTGTAGCCACAAGTTTTGTCCTGCTCCAATTTGACTCGCTTTATTTTCGAATTAAAGCCAAAATTTATGTTTAAGCTAAAGCAATCTTTATTCATATTTATTAATTTTGCAATTTTTTTCAGAATTTGTAAAACTGATATATTTTGATGCCTTTATATTAATTACATTACATAAAAATAAATTGACATACATTAAAGCCTTATACTCATATTTGTAATTGCCAACCTTACTATTAAATAGTTTAGTTATATTTCATAAAAAATTCTTAGATTTTTTTTTCTCAGACAAGCAGTTCTGACAGAAACCAAAAAACTCAAGCTCGTTACATTTGAATATGAGGCAAATTTCGAGCTATGACCTGTAGAAGGGTTTGGACGCCGCAAAATTTACTCCAAAGTTTTTAGAAAAACCCACAATAATATTTACCTCTATAAAGGATGTGATGATGTTTTTTAGTCATGAACAGTGGACGTTCATAATATCCATGTGTTGGGAGCAGGCTCAAGCTAGAATAGTCTTCTCGGGTTTCTACAGAATTACCATATAGGAGGCTTAATTTCATATGCGCCTCCATGATTTGCATGGTCATACAAAAATGCTGCCCTTACAATACGGTTGATCGGTGATTTCTTTAGAAAATACTATCTTGGACATCTCCATCAGCAAATAAGTTGTATAAAGAATCTTTATCCTCAAAATTACTAGTCGAAAATGGGTCCACTCTTACTCGTTTTGATGGTGGACTTCTGCTGGATTCTGAAGTAGGTTTTCTCACTTGAACAAAAGCCATTTTTCTAGGTAGAGTTGGAGTTGGAAATTCAGGTGCCAAATCTCGACTTCGATTAGCATCAGCACTACCCCCTACCATAAACTGATCACCACCGAGACTGCCATTGTTGCATTGATTTACAACCACAGAGGAAGATATCATCAAGGCTTGATGAGAAGGCGAATCATCATCCAGTTTGTCCATATTAGTAGTGGACCCTGTTTGCCCTGATATAAAAAGCAGTTTGGTATCATTCCTTGTGTCCATAGATGAACCTGAAATTCACAACAGTAAGGTGGCGGTAGGATCATCAGTATGCTGTTGCTGATAAAGATGAACGCAAAAGAAACCAGAATTAAAATGTTTTTTTACATCTAGTAGGCCAAATAAAATTCCTGCCAGCAAATGGTTCCACATCATTCGTTTGATGGTTACTTAGCTTCAATTTCATAGAAATTTCAAAGCTATTCATAACGAAAGAACAAACAATGACAAGGATCAAACATTGATTTTTAGTTTTAAACGCACATGCTAGTGTAAATCATGATTTTGCTGTCATGATATGGCAACTCATTCTCAACTAAGGTCCAACACCACCTGCTTTGAGTGTTGTTAAAGCCTGAAGAAACACTAGTCTTTGCTCACGTTTACCTCTCACACTAAAGCGGGAGCCAACATGCAAAATCGTACAATCAACAAACCAAACAAAAATAAAGGAACAAGAAAAAGCAAAGCAAAGAAAATGGCGAGATAAGAGAAGTAAACCCTAGAAATCGGCAACGACGACGTCGTGAACGCGGAAGGCAGAGAAGCAGCGATCGGAGTCGTCCTTGGAGGGGGGCGCCCGCGGCGTGGGCGTCGATCAGATCGAGCAGGGACTCGAACGCGTTGTAGGCGGCGGCGCCAGGGAACTCACGCCGGCGGAGGACGGCCAGTGCTCCGCTCTCCAAAGTCCGGATGGCTCTTTGATGGCGGAGAAGAACTCCTTTCCTGTGGCCGCAAATACCGACTCTAGACAGCAACTGCAGCGCCTGGCCGATAACTTCGAACTCCAACAAGAGCAGCAAGACGGCGAGGACTCCAGCACTCCGAAGCAGGGTAGCGAGGCTCTGGGCTTTTCTCCGGCAATACTCCAATAGTGTGCGGTCTCCTCAGCGAGCTCCACAGCAGCAAGGATGGGGGCAGCGGCTTTCGTTTCGGACGAAGATCTCCACAGCACCGTAGTTGCAAACTAAAACGCGGGGCGGCAATAGGCAAAGCTCCAAACGGACTCCTTGGCAGTGACAGGTCACCGGAAAGGGGATAGAACGCCTCGATCCCTCTTCTTCTTTCCTTCTACTTCCCGTCTGTACAAGATCTTTTCTGTCTCTTTTGTGTAAAACTATGATACCAGTCGAAGATTCAACCTTTCAACTGTTCGACTCGACTCAAGGTAGTTCAGAACGCATGCCTTAGAGCTGAGGTCGGCCGTGTATACGAGCCATGGCATGCATGCCTGAAAATATAATATTAATTTTAATAGTATAATAAAAAAAATGAATTATCAATATTATTTTAATTTATTTATATATATATATATATATGTATAATTAATTTTAGATCATTTATTGTATTATGACATATTAGTTATTATTTTCGAGTTATTATTATTATTTTATTTTATAGTATTTTATTTTATATTTTTTAAAATTTATTTATTATTAATTCAAATTGAAAAAAAAAAATTTTAATTATAAAACTACCCCCACATATATTTTTTCCCGACCCTATTTTCTCCCCCACCAACAGACACCTCCTCCTCTGTTTTTCGATGACCTGTTGCCACAGTGATGTCGGGCCAGCCTTCCATTCCCTCCTTTCTCCTCCTTTTTCTTTCTCCCAACTCTGTTAGCCATTGCCTTGCTCTTTTTTGTGGAGCACCGCCAGCGTCACCAACTCCACTCATCACCAACTCCACTCGTGCCTCGCTGTCACCATCTCCGATGACCCACTCATTGTTGTCAACATCGTCCAAACCCGTGCCACTGTTGGGGACGACAAAAACTGCCGCCTTGGTTGGTTCAACGGGAGTTCTTCTATTGCATATCGCTCGGCTACCCCCGGTGACCCGTTGTAATTATTCCCTAAAAATATAACTTAATTATTCCCTTAAAATATAGGATTACATAAAAGTGTTTAAAAACATAATTAATTAAAAAAATAAACTCAACATTGAAGAAGCCCCTGCCTTATAGGTTTTGACTCTACATCAGGGGCAGGCACATTCGTAAATGGTAATCACAAGAATTCTCGACACCCCTGTACCGCCCAGTGGCAAACATTTTGAGAAATGGTTTAACTATTCTTAAACTAATTTTATATGGCTCAAAATAAAGAAAACCAAAATTAGTTTATGAACCAAAACTAATTCTCCCCTTCCCATTTTCCTTTCCCCTCATCGACTTAGAAGCTAAAACTACAAGACAAGATGAGATGGCACTTTGGAATCGATTCTTGTGTTTAAAAATGGTATTGTGATTATTCTTATGACGAGATTGTAGAATCACGTATGAATTAATAATTTGAATATGATGAGTGTGTTGTTGATGACTGATATTGGGAAAGACTAATACAACAACCAAGGGTATGAGTGGGATATGCAAGTTTGTAATTAGCTGATAAATTGTTATATGATTTAGATACAAATTAATGTAGATACTAAATTTAATTGGTATTATGTGATCATTGTGAAGTGATAGAGTTGAAATATCTATTTAAATGTCACAGGTGTGAGTATGATTTAGTGGATTGTGAGGTTGGACACTAATAGATCGACTTAAGTAATGCTAGTGTCATATTTATAATGATGATAAATAGCCTAATTGGATATGTAGATGTGGTGGGGAATGTGTGTCTATAATTGTGTGGATGATTGACTTGTATAACGGGGTATAAATCAATTATCATGGTTAGAATAAATATGTTATTGATCGTAAATCAATTTGTAATACTAAAATATAATAAAAGTGAATGTGAGGGATGAGCATTACTACGTGAATTTAATGGTCGTTGATAATTGTGCATGAATGGATTTAAGGGAAATGTTAATGTAAATAGCATAAGCATGAGTATTCTTTAGTGGATTACTATGTTTAACATTTGTTGATCGATGTAGGTAGCTATAGTTGTTCACGTTTTGATAGTGGCTCATGTATCTATTTGGGACATCTTGATGTGACTCATTTGATTTCAAATATGGCATGATTGAGATCATATGTATATTATTCATTATGTTCATGTATCATATAGATAAAATTGGCGTTAGTATTTAGTTTTGATTAGTACGTACATAGTAGGAGCTCGCCGCCTAAGCACGAGACCCAGCTTGAAATTCCTTCCAAGTCTGTTTAGAACTCGCCCTAATTTATCACTCCATTCTGTATGATTTGATTTATTATTTGTAGGACGGGTTAAGTAGTATTTAATCGAATTCCACTTAACTCGGGTCATTTAGTCAAATCATTTTCCAGAGTAATAAGATTTGAGAATGAGATCCCTCGAATCTAATTTTGAAAATAAGATTCACCACAAGTTGCCTTCAGGCCTATTTTATAAACACTTTTTCAAGCTCATATATAATTTTATTGAGTTTTTAGTGAGACGAGAGATGGTAAAATCGACTCGTATGTGCCATGAGCGGGTACACGTGTCAGTCGCAATGGGCTCCGGATTAGTGAGAGGGTTATTTTATTCCCAAGGGATCTTGATAACTCTGTGTTTTGAGTTGCTTACACTTGGAAAAACGTGGAGGTTTTTAGGTTTAGTACATTGCACATCTGAATATGTTGTTCAAAGGGTACTGAAGGTGAAAGTACTCGACCTTCGTGTTCTAGGCTAGGAGATATATGGAGGACAAAAGAGGGCTTAGGATACACTAATAGTCCTGAGGGATTAAAAAAATGAGAAAATACTAAGAGAGACATTAGTAAACTAGTTGATTCAGGATGCTATCGGGTATGTAGTTTAGTGGCTCTTCAGTAGATGCCCTTCAGAGAGTTTAGAAGAAAATATAAAATATTTTTCTTCACATGAGAGTTAGCTCTCATTGATAGTTCGATATAGTTATATTTTAGACCAATGACATTCATTACTAATGTGTTTTTATTATATATGTATGTGATGATCAGGATATGGATATGCCAGCCTCGACAAAGAGTAGAGATGTCTCTTGCACACACATGACAAATGATAAAATATTTAGTATTTTTTGTTATGATATTTGATAGTGAAACTGACGTGATGACATGCTATATGTATTGTTAATAGAATTGATATCAATAACATGATGTGAATTCTATTTAGTAAATATTTTTAAATGTTAAATATGCACAACAGGAGGGTAAAGACCTAGTTTTGAAATTTAAATGTGAATGAGAATGCTCAGATGGGTTGAGACCCAATTCAGACATGTAAATGAAATGTAAATTAGTAGTTGAATCAAGACTCAACACAGTAATGAATTATACAATTAAATGAAGGTATTGTGTGAATGTTTTATTAAATATTTATGTCTATGATCCAACAGGGTGGCCCTTATTATAGTTTCTAGGACACTTTGTCCATTTTGTTTTAGGGTCTATTGATTTTTATCATGATTGATTGGTTTAGTGTGACTTGGTTGACATGACATTCAGGTAATATCATGTTAGGTTCCTAACATTTCATTCATGTATCGTGATGATTATCTTTCATTTTAAGACACCGAGAGTAGGTCCATTCGAATTAAGTTCGGGTTAGCCGACTTAATCAGGCCGTAACATTCCTATTTTATTCTCAAGTGAGCTAGATTTGTGGTGTTACATGTTTGGCGACTGGGACTATGGCAAACAACAACCAAGAGGGATCTAACTATGGTGTCTCAACAATTAGGGGGGGGTGGTGCTTCACGACTTGGCAACAAGGGCTTCAAACAACTACGAGAACACCGAACTCCGGTAAGGTGGTGAGGCAATAGAACTCCGGAGAAGCAAGAAATGGTTCAATCTCCAAATCTGCAACTTCTTAATAAATTTTCTTCCCCCTCGACACTTAAAAGCTTGGCTATTTATAGAGCCTCTCATCAATATGTTGTTTCAAGACCATCTTACCTTGTCCCCCATTGATTGAGCTTTTATTCTCTCTTGTTTTTATCCAATTCCTTGTTTTGGAGAAATGCTTTGAACCAATTCTTTAAGGAAAGGAGCCAACTTGACTCGTCCATTATGAGTGCTTACACGAGCATGAATGGCTCACGAGTTTGGTGGAACATTAGCCCACTGGTTTGGTTGAGATCGACATGTTGATGGCAACCGAGCCGTATCCAATAAACCCATATCAACCTTGATTGTGATCTACTATTAATTTCATGAAATTTTTGAAGTGCCAAACTACATTGCAGTGCTCATGTTGTGGAACCTTGTATCTTGTGTTTTTTATCCCTTATCATTTTACAACTTTACCTTTGTGTAGCCTTGTATGTGCAAAGAGGACGATGGTACTCTTGTTTCCTGCAAGAGCATTCGATTATGGTCGTAATAAATTTCAGACGTTTGGAAAAAATGCAGTCTTTTCCAACACTAAGTCAATTTTTATTCAATTTCTCAGTTCTCCTTGATAGTGATTTTGCGAATTTTTTTGGAGAATGTAGACCTCTTCGATACCAATTTTTATGTTTGCATGGCCGAGTATGGCTAGGGTGTTGGGGCCTAGCCAATTTCTTACTGGTTGGTTGAAAAATGACACAAACCAGCTTCAAACCATAACTTCCAACACTTAAAGAAAATTCGTCAAACATTTTTGGTCTCCCTATTCCACTCAACAACTTTCAAATTTTTCCTTTGTGATCATGAAGGCATTGACCTTTAACACTCACCTTCATCTGATAGATTACAACATGAACTTCACCCCCATGGCTTTGATTCACTCGGACCATTTTCTATAACTAGGGGAAAATTCCAAAAATTGGCCCAAACAACTCAGTTTTTCAACACGGGCAATTTTTCACTAGTACAACACAACCTTTTTTTCTTTTTTCTTTTTCTTTATTTTTTGCCATATACATTGTACACCAAAACATTTTTAGTTGACCACTAGGCCGCGCCTAGCAAGTATGGCCTCCTGCCATGGGATCCCTCCAAGCTTTTAAATATTTTGCATTTACTTAGAATAATGAATCTCCATCAACTGTTGATAATTCATAACAACCTTTACCAACATCTCATTTCCAACATAAGGCCCTTTCCATGACGGGGAAAACTTAGACATTAACAATCCAGCTTTCACTTCACATGTTGCACAACACTAGCATCCTGGGGCTAAATTTACTAGGCTATATGTCTCATTTATATTTCCTTGTCATTGCTTAACGATATTTCTTCAACTTTTCTCTTGCAAGTCGATGATGTTAGTCAATTGCTTTGAGTGATGCAATTTGACTTGCTACATACTTCACTTGATCCGGTAATAGTTGCGAAGCAGTTGCCATCTTCTGTAAAACCCACGATTCGAGTTAGGGTTTTATATTCAGAACCGGTCGGGTCGACCGTTATTTTTTCGAGTTGAGTCAGTTTCAGGACACGTGTACCGAGCCGATGCCAGTCGCGTGTATGAGCTATGAGGGTCATGCGTACCCAAGTATATGATGATAACGTCATGAACACAGCAGAACAGAATGAGTTATCAGATATATGAGAGTATGCCAGTCATTTTTTTATTATTTTTATATATAGTGGATCGTAGAATTAGTATTAGGCCGTTTACCGCGTTAGGACGCGTTCGGGCAGTCTGGGTGGGTTGTTAGTCATAGAGCATATCATTATAATATTGTGGTGTTGTTTGATTTTACGGGATTTTTTCCCGATTTTTATGAATTTTTTTAGGATTTAATACGACTTAGTTATTATACTTGACTCGAGCCGGAGACGAGTCAAGTAATATTTACGACCTTGCCACCACACACCCCGCGCCTTCTTTTCTTCCCCAAACCAAACCCCGACGCCGCCCCTGTGCAGCGTCGCCGCGCTGTCGACGCCGCCCGGCCGCCGATCGTCGCCGCCCAGCTCCGCCACGGCGTTGCCGTGCCGCCCCGACCAGCCCCGGCCGCTGCCAGGCCGCCGCGACGTCGGAATCGGCTCGCCTAGCGCCGCGGCTACATTTCGGTCGCGTCGCCGATTCCGCCGCCGGCGAGCATCGCCACCACGATCAGGTGGTCGCCTCAGCACCCTCGACCACCCAGTGACGCTTCCTGACCGGAGCGGAGGCCGTCGCCGCCGTGGCCGGCCGGATCTAGCAACCATCACCGCAGCCTCTGTTTTAGCCATTTTCCGGCGAGCCACCGCCTCGGCCGACCATGTCGACGTCGTGGATGTGTCGGGCTCGCCGAGCCGGTTCCAATGGTACCCTATATGACCCCTATCCAGCTAGTAGACGCCGCCGGTAATTGTCGCCGGAAAACCGCCGGAAGGTTGCCGGAAAACCACTGAAGCCGCCGGAAAACCGCCGAATAATTGGGTTCGCTGGAATTTGCCGGATCTTCCGAGGAGTTCATCCAGTCGATCCCGATCGAATGTTGGACGCCGATGAGCGCCGAATTCGAGCTCCGAGACGCGCGACGAAACCCTAGCCGTCGCCGATTGCCGATGACGTGAGGTAAAATTACCTCCGAATTTATAATTTAAACTTGATGATTGTTAGCATAGCATGCTAGGGTTGGTTTATTGATGTGATTAATGTTTAATGATGGATAAAACGATGAGTTGCATGATGAGATTAAGTGTGAATGAAGAGTAAGTGGTCTAATGAAGTAGATCAGGTCAGAGCATGATAAGTGACCACGACATAAGTTACAGACACGTAATAAAATTAGTATGAATAGGATGAGCTAGGATTAATTAATTTTTATGATTTTCTGATTGTTATGTTGATGGATGCTTGCATTGTGATTGTGATGTTATTGAGTTTGATGCATCATTTAGTTAGCGGGCGTTAGTATTTAGTTTTGATGTGTAGGTACGAAGTAGGAGCTCGCCGCCTAGGCGCGATGACACGCTTGGAGCTTCTACCAGGTCCGTTTAGGACTCGTCTCTGATTTACTCTTTCTATTGTATGTTTAATTTATTGCCTGCAGGACGGGTTAAGTGGCGTTTTATCGGATCCCACTTAACTCGGGCCATTTAATCAAACATTTTCCGGATTAATAACCCCTCGAGGTTGATTTCAAAAACAAGATCCACCAAAAGTTGCCTTCGGGCCTATTATATAACTCCCTACCCAAGCCTATATATATATATATATATAGTTTTCGCATTTCTGTGAGACGAGAGATGGAGAAATCGACTGCACGTACCATGCAGAGGATGCCGTGACAGTCAAAGCGGGCTCTGGATTAGTGCCAGCGGACTGTTCCATTCCCGAGGGATCCTGACAACTCCGCGTTTGAGCTCCTCACACCCGGAGAACGTGGAGGTTTACGGGTACTGTTTAGTACAGCGCATGTCCGGACTTGTGGTTCAAAGGGTACTAAAGGCGACTGCCTGAGAGTACTCGGCCTTCGTGCTCAAGGCCAGGAGAAATATGGAGGTAAGGAGAGGGCTTAGGATAAAGTTTCACGAGAAGTACTGAAAAAGAAGTGCTGAGAGTAGCACAGTACCAGTAGCAGATCAGTAAGTTCGGGATGCTACCGGGTCTGCAGCCCAGTGGCTCCTCAGTAGTGCCCTTCAGAGTGTTCACGTGGAGTACATGATGATTTCGTTCATATGAGAGTTTGCTCTCATAGCCAGTTTGTTATAGTTATTTTCTTTTCGGACCAGTAACGCTTGTTACTGACGTTTTTCCTATATATATGTAGGTGATAAGCACGAGATGGATGGGCCGGCCAGGACGGAGGAGCAATAAGGTCTTTTGCACACACACATTGGGTGATTGAATGTTTAATGTTTTGTTTATGATGTTATTTTATAAACATGCTATGAGTAAATGTTTGAGGCATGACAATGAGCTGAAATGAAATGATCAGAGTAGCGCAGCAAAAGTGTGATGGGTTGAAACCCAAGCTTCAGAATGAGTGTATAGTAGATTAGATTCTGTGTGAATGAAATTGTTTGATACTTGGTTATATATATTTTTATATGTATATTTGACAGGGTGGCCCCTAATTGCATTTTTAGGGGAAATTCTGTCCGTCATATTTCAAAACTTTTATTAATTTTTATCGGGATTGTTGGTGTGTACTCTGACTTGCATGTCATTCATGTAGTACCATGTTAGGTTTGTGTATTCATCCATGCATTGCGAGTTGTATCTTCATCTTAAGACGCCGAGATTGGATCCGCATGAGTTAGGTTCGGGTTAGCCGACCTAACCGGGGCCTGTAACATGCCGGTTCGGTTCACGAGTGTGGACCGGATTTGGGGTGTTACATCTTCAATATGGGTAATTCTACTTCCAAAAATGAGATAGCTTCTATTTCATAGGCCAACATAAAAAGAGTAACTCTGGTACTTACACAAGCAGAAGTTCGGCAATACCACAAAGCTTAGGGTAGCCTCTCATGCCAATCGCATTGGTGATCCACAACACTCATCTTCAACATTTGTTTTAGAATCTTGTTGAAAGATTCCACTTTTCCATTTGACTGTAGGCTATATGACGACGACTATCCGCGGTAAGCTTATGGGATTCTTCGAACTGACAAATAATATTTTCCCTAATGAATTGAGCAACACAATTTCCTGTTTGTCACCTAGTTGGTATTGCTTCTCTTTCCCTTGGTAAAATATTCAATTGATGTTAAAATGAACTTGTGACATGTAAAACCTAGAAAATATAATTAGGTTATTTTATTTAGGGTTTTATAAATCTTAGAACGAACCATAAATAATATTTAATTAAATAAATTCTTAAGAATCAATATCATAAATTATCAATTATAACTCATTCATATTCACTTAATAGTAAGTTTTTGACTTTTTATTATCACAAAAATGATATAGTTATGAGTGATTATGTTCTTTTCTATAAAATTTAATATAGTGACTTCTTAAATTCCACACATAAAAATAAAATTTAATATAATGACTTATTGAATTCCATACATATTTTTCTATATAAAGGAGAGTTCTGATGTTATATGAAACATCCTCTAGATAGCTTATGAGCACATTTGGCTTTAAAGAAATTACATTCATATTAGGATCATGTGTCGTAGTTGCGGGTGCTTCATCACAATTTCAGGTTCGTATAATTAATTGAAATATTATATATTTCGATTTGGGAGTCTTGGTCAGCCTGAGTCCACATTCGATCACCATGCACCGAGTGCAATCGGGGTCAAAGAATTGGCTCAGTTCGACACAGGGCAACATCCTTAAAAAATTACTATGTGGGAGTCTTAGTCGACTTGAGTTCATATTCGACCACCTTGCGTCGAGCACAATTAGGGTCAATGAATTGACTCAATTTGACACAGAGCAGCACCCTGAAAGATTAAATACATGCCCTTATGCCGAAAGGGGTGACAAGGCGCAGTAGCACAAGACGACTCATTATGCACTTGTGATATCGAGAGGGTGAGTCAATGACAAATATCGATAACTACAAGCCGAGGGCCACATAGCGTGTGTGCGCATACATGGGATTGTGGCTGGATGGGCAGCCACCCTTCCAACATATTAAGAGCTCAGTATAGGCTCATAATCACTAAAAAACGTAGTTTAGATGTTGTGGGGAATATATTAATTGTTTCTTGTAATTATACGACTTAGTGTTTTTATCACTAACGCGGAATTGCCTCCGCAGGTATGAGCATGGAAGGATGGGTAGAGACGGGACAGTTGGAGGACTATATTATTGGACTATTCTTTTCACGAGATTGTTTGCATGGCAGTGGGATTTTGGTTCGGTCCATGGGACTTAGATTATTTAGAGCATTTATATATTATAATTTTGTACTTCCCGGGTATAAACATTATTAATTAAGTGATATTTTACTTTATTTTTTTGTGTTAATTAATTTTTTATTAGATATGCTTAATTTTGGTTTTTTAATGCAGAAAAAGATAAATAAATTAAGCTTTGGAATTAAATGGTCATGACACTTGGCTGCACCCAATGGCTACAAGTTATGGTGTTCAATAGAGTCGAAGAGTTGGAAACTTGAAGGGACATCATAATTAATTAGATTACGTCAATTTGTGAACACCCTCTTCGAATTCTTGTATCTCCACTTCTATATAAAAGGGTGGTCATTTGTTGTTGATCATATCTTATCTCTTGGCTTCAAAGTGTAGTGAAAGAAGTAGTTTTAGTTTTTCTAATTCTTTTCTTTTCATAATAAAAAGTAGTTTCTTCTTTATATTGTTTTCTATTTTTATTATGGAGTAGTCTTTTATTTCATTCTAGAGAAGAATGGAACTTAACATGATTTAGTTGAATTCATTTCAACCACTTACTCTTTTATTCAATCGGATTGTTTGAATTATCATGTTCTAAATTCTAAGAGTAGATTGATCACCTATTTCTTAGATCATGAGGTTTAATTAGATTTCGGGAGAAATTAATTAGATTAGTTATTGATAATTCATCATACGACGAGTCTTTTGACTTGTTTATCGTTGTAGTCGGAAGATACACAACACCGTGTGCGATTGTAAGGCAAATCTTAATGCATTATTTTGTTTATTAATCAATTGTCACTGGGAAGTAAAAATTAAGGCAAAATAATAGAAGCATGAAGGAGCGGGAGCCACCATGTCATATAATTATCCTAGATCGACAATTAGATAGAATAAAAGATTTGATGAAGATTAAATTAATGTTAAGGGAAATTTGACTCTAGAATGAGTTTATCATTTTAAATTTTCCTTTTATTAAAATTTATTATTTAAATTTAGTTAAAGTCAATTATTTTTGTTTTTTCTTCATTTTATTTTATTTAATTAATTATAGGAAATTCATCTCCCTGTGGGACGATACTTGAATTTATCATATATTACTTGTTTTGACCTTGTATACTTGCATGATATTGAAATTATTCGAACAGTGTGTATACATGGGATTATGGCTGGATGGGCAGCCACCATTCCAACATATTAAGAGCTTAGTATAGGCTCATAATTACTAAAAAACGTAGTTCAGATGTTGTGGGGAATATATTAATTGTTTCTTGTAATTATACGACTTAGTGTTTTTATCACTAACGCGGAATTGTCTCCGCAAGTATGAGCATGGAAGGATGGGTAGAGACGGGACAGTTGGAAGACTATATTATTGGACTATTCTTTTCACGAGATTGTTTGCATGACAGTGGGATTTTGGTTTGATCCATGGGACTTAGATTATTTAGAGCATTTATATATTAAATTTATTGTTGTGGATTTATTAAAAATCTTGAAAATTAATAAAAATTAATTTATGAAACAATTAGTTTCATATAGTAACACTTGGCTCGTGGCTCGGAATGGGCGGGTCGTTACATGACCAATAACGAATGAATGTGCCCAATAAAATCAAGCTCCCAAATCTGAAATGGTCAATAAGCGTCAATTGGATTAAATGGTTTAGGAGGCAAATGCTTCAATGGAGCATACAAATGACATTTTTCACATGACCGAGCAAAGTCCATACAATCCTTGTATATTGTTGGCCAAAAGTATCTAAATTACAGAAAAAGGTGATATAACCTCTTTCCACCTTTGTGTTCTCCACAAGTCCCTTCATGAGCATCTCTCATAGCCTTCAAAATTTCCTCCTTGGCCAAACAACGTAGTAGAACTTCATCAAATCCTTGGTGATACAATACCTCTCGTTCAAGGATATGCGTGTAGCAATTTGTCACACCTCACAAACTTTATATCTATCACTTGGTAGCTGGTTGCGGGCTAAAAAGTTGGTAACATTTCCATACCACTCTTTGAGCCCCTCTAGTGTGAAACTTTCAACTATAACTCTTGATGGTATGGCTACACTGGCAAGTGCGCCATGGAGTGCAAACCAGATAATCTGCTCAATGGTCTATCCTTTAGCAATGAATCTCGATCCCAACACAGTGAGCACATCTACCATGCAATTTGTAGAGCGAGGAATGTGTTTAAACATAACTTTTTTGAAGTTCCTCAATAACTAAATTAAGTGTGCCTTGCACAATACCAAGTGAGCTTCCTTAACTTCAAAATTTCCTGCAACTTGTTATATCACCAATAGTGAGTCACCTTGAACTAATAAGTACTCCACCTTCAACTTTTTTGCAAGTAACAATCTAAGCAACATTACTTCATATTGTGCGCTATTGTATGTGCAAAAATATGCTAAGTTGTAAGCGTGTAAATGCATCTTCCCTAAAGGCTCTACTAGGACAATTCCAGCTCTGCCAGTAGGTCACGTTCCTCCTCGCATTCTCAACGCTACTCCATCAGAATACAAAGTCTATTTTACTAGTTCCTCATATTCATTGAAATGTACTTCTTCTTTCTTTTCTGACAATAGCACTGAATGTGTGGCAAGTAGCTCGACAATTGTTTGGTCATTCACAGCTTTTTGCATGATACACTTGATGTCAAACTCCATTAACTTCCAAAGCCACCTCACTGCTCTTCTCTACAAGGCCGGTTATCAGAGCAAGTACTACACAAAGTGTCATCTACCACTAAATGCATTTCATATGTAATAAAGTAGTGTTGTAACTTCTACACGTTGAACAGACCAACTGAGATGTGCAAACATACTATTCCCATTGATGCACAAGGAATGGGAGACACAAAGTTGATTATAGTATCATTTAGCATGAGGTTTCTTTAGTGTAACTCAATTCAAACAACACATGAATAGGAAGGATGCTAATTGACAACTTTTGATCAACAAGTGCACAAGGTGACTCAAATCGTCATTAGAAAAAGTGATGATCCTATCTGGCACTGTAAAGTATCATTAGCATATGTCCAAAACATATTGGTGCAAGCTCTTTGTTCTTTATTCACTCAAGTTAAAACATGGAAAGGGCATCCTAAGTACTCCATCTGTGATGTAATCTTTTACTCTACTCAAGTTCATATAGAAACTATTTTTGCCTCCATTTCTCATTCCAAATTTTGACAAAGCTTGTTAAACAATGAACCTGACAGTAGGTGAGAAGTGCAATGCATCAAACATGTGCACTAGCTCAAGTATCTTCCTTAACTTCTTAACAATTGTCATTTGATCAACTTTCTTTTTTGGTGTGGGAGTAGGAGAATCCTTATTTCCTTCTTTGCCCAAACTTGATGGAGCCTCCTTCTTCTTACTTTCATCTTCTCACACTTAATTTTCATAAAGTTGCTTTTCTTTTTTAACTTCTCTTCCTCGAGCTCCTTACTGTTACTTTGTTCATCTTCTTTTTGTTTGTCTTGAATCTTCAATGGTGAAATCGAATGACTCATTGTCATGACAGTAGCTGCTGGTGTATTTTGTGTTATGGTAGCTATGTACTTGATTTCACCTTTGTTGAATAGTTCTTAAATTTTCTCCATTAACTAAAAATATTTTGTGAATTGCTGAACAAACATCTTTCACGAACTAATCAATCCAGGTGGACAGTTATTAAACCATCTCAACATTACCACTGAAAAATACTAGAAATTGTTGCAATTTGAGCTTTTCATTTGTTGCGATTGCTCCACATTCAATCTCAAAGATAGTGATATGATCCCTAGGGCTGCCATCTTCGTCAAACTTTGTAAAGGTCAGAGGCTTGTACTTCTAAGGCAAAAGTTTCATGTAAACTTCATCAGCCAAGGGATAGAGACGCTTTGTTATTTTTGCCAATTCCTTGTCTTTATGTGCAATCAATGCAGCGATCTGCGTTGCTTGTGTGTTCATTGTAACCTTTAACTTGTCAAACCGTGCATTTTGAATTGAGTAAATGGGTGTAATCAAAGTAACTTGTGCAACTAGTGCTACCGGCACCACGATAGGGCAGACTTGTGGAGGATAACTAGCTGGCAGTGGAAATGACGATTGAGCCATTGACATTAAAGGTGACGGCATTGGGATGGGCATTGTAATGGTGATCGGCAATTGAAACGCCATAGAAACTGACAGTTGGGGGCATGTAAGGTTGTACTACAAGCATGGGTACGGGTATGGTGGGGGTAGTAGGGTGGCTATGGAAGCCACGCAGAGTGAGGGAGTGGATTGTGCTCTGTCAGACTTGACTGTTTTGCTTGGTAGTGTTGTGTCCAACTCGGCTCGAACGGTGAAGATATTAATGGGGATGCTTTCGACATGGATCCTAGGATATTAGAAAACACGAGGGGTGTTAGACAAATCCACTCTTATTGGGGCAGTTGCCAAAGGCCTCTCCTATAGAGATGTGAGCATGCTTGTTATCTATTAGCTGGCTGGCTGGTTGACTCATCTAGACTCACTGGTGTGTTGGGTTGGCATCTTATCTCCTTTATGTGCTTCCCATTGCGATAGATGCACGTCTATGGCAAGTGCATTGTCAAATGTCGATTTAAGTTATCTAATTTGTTCTCGAAGTTGTTCGTTTGAGTTTTGGTTTTCGATTTGTAGGGTAGCTGGCTTGCTCATGTTTGGAGTGGATTGTACTTGTCTTTTTAGTTAATTTGTTGCGAGTGCATTGGAAAGCTCTTCTTTACTTGCTTCTTTTTGCCATACACTCACAATCTCTCCAAACAGCACTATTACCTTTCAACAATCTTCAATAGAGTTGTCAATATGCTCGAGTGCAGAATTATCCCTGTATTTTGCTTTAGTGTTGACATAGAGTTAAGGGTCCGGTAGGATAGAGGTGCCCTTATCCCAAAAAAAAAAAGATCGTGAGAATAAAATAAAAATAAAAATATAACAGTGCCGCGAGTAAGGAATAAACATATAAAATTTTTACATGATTCTTTAGGATTCAACTCAAATCTTTAAGTTAATCTACGATGGCTTTAACCACGAATTCAATATTTTTTTTTCTTTGATTTCTTATTCAATTTTAACAGTAATTTGGTAATATTTTAATAATAATTTAGTTCATTTCGAGTTATGAAATTGAGCCAAATATAATTTAACTAATTCGGTTGGATCGTTTCACCCTTTCACTTCTGCCCGCCTCCGGTTTGATCGAGCGGTTATCGCTATTTTTATATACATAAATCGAACCGAACAGGTCGGACCGTCAAAAACCCACCACCCCAATCGGACTATAAAATGTCGTAGCCCGGCCTTCGTCTTCCCTAGCCCTCCGATTTTCCGGCCGCTAGGGTTTCCCTCTGCCGCTGCCGCCGCCGCCGCCGCCGCCGCTGCCGATGCCAGCCCTTCCCCCGTCGTCTTGATTCCAGGCTGTTCCAGATTCATTCTTCATCTTATTCCGATTTTTTATTATTTCGTAGCATTCGATTTCAATAATAATGATAACAATCACCTGCGCTTCATCTCCGGTTTGCGCCCACGAGAACCTTCGTGTGCTCGGGCCTGGATTGAATCCCTTCTTCTTCTTCTTCGGCACCGCTAACTATTCCCGCTAAATCGTCTCCTGACATGTAAAAAAAGAGAAGGAAAAACTTTTTCTTTGATCGGTGAAAGTCTCGATTTTCCGCACTTTTTTTCCTGCTGAGATCGACTTTGTACAGGTTATATAGGATGTGAAGCGATTCTGGTGTCTTTTTGTTGAATCAGTCGGGGGTTGTTTGATTCGGGGGGTTGTGTCGGGTGTTTGGGGAGTTGGTTTGATGGCGCAGGGGCAAGTGGTGACGGTGCGGCGGCTCCTGCGGAGGCGGTCCTTCAAGTGCTCCGCGGAGAGGGATGACCGCGGCTGGACTCTGCTCCATGTTGGTGCTCGCAAGGGCGATCTCAAAGCTGTGAGTGATCTCTGCTCTGTTGGGTTCTTGCAATTATTCTCTTTTTTTGGCAATTGTGGTAATTTGTTAGGATTCGAATTCTGTAGAAATTTATTGGCTCCTTTCGGGCAAAGAAATAGCTTTAGTTTAGTTTTTAGAATGCCAATATGAGGGGACGGTTTTTAAACAACATCACAAACAAACCAATCTACCACAGACTTTGTATCTGCAAGATATGATTCATTGTCAGTGTGATTGTTTAATTTTTTTGTTGGAACCTTGAAGTATCATGTTTTTGGGGGGCTTAGCTTTCGTGAAAGAATTGTCACATGCGAATGAGATAATTTTTAAATCGGGTGGAAGTCATCTGCCAGATTCTTTGTTGTTTATGTAGCACCTGTTTCCGGTAATTTATTTTCATTTGGCGATTCTTGTAATTGTTTGGTATTTTTGATGGAAGACACTTTTTTTAAAGAAATTTACAGCCTTTATTGTAGTCACAAGTAATGGTTAATTTAGTCTTGGAGCTGCAGTCCCAGGAATGGCTAGTACATTTTTTACAACCCGTATCATAATTATATAAGGATTTTTTGTTTTTCTTTGGAACCTTGAAGTATTTTATTTGTGGGCTAACTTCGGTGGAAGATGCAAATGAGATAATCAACCAGTATTTATTTCAAATGCCTTCACTCAATTTCCTCTTAAAGACGTTTAGTTTGTCAGTTGCTTCTGGTGTACCTACTATAAATTATACCATATTCTAGTTGCCGTACTTTGTTGATTATATGTGGAATTTCATGGCGTGATGTTTTTCATTTATGATTCTCTTATTTGTTCATTTGAGACATGGAGAACTACTTGTCATGCAGCACTATTTGCTCCTTTTTTAAAGTTTATGCTCTCTTAATGAAATTGTTTGATTTTACACCACCATTGATCAAGTGCATTTATGTGCTTGTATCCTTACAGGTAAAGCGCCTTTTAGATGAAGGCATGGATGTAAATGTGTGTGCTTGGGGGGCTAAGGCACAAGGAGTGACGCCTCTCCATCTTGCTGCCCAGGGAGGCCACACTAAAGTCATGGAAGAACTGCTTGAACGTGGGGCGAACATTGATGCTAGAACAAAGGGTGCTTGTGGTTGTAAGTGACAAGATGTGATTGTTCAGTCCATGTTTATGACTAATTGTTATTTCTATGAGTAATCATTATACTTTAGTCTATGGTTAAAAACGTATCCATGGAATCAACGTTTAGACGTTTATCAGTTAGGACTTTGCAGCTAGTAGGAATCATTTGCTCCTATTAGTTATGGCCTAACTGTCAATCAGTGATCTGGTTTTGTTAATGATCAACTCTTGATTAAGAATATGATTTGTTAATTAGTTGCTTATGGTGAGATTTATTGATGTTGACATGATATTGTGGTAGTTCATTGATTAGAGAAAACTGCCTTGTGTGTTTTTCTTTTTTGTGTCCTAGATTGGTCCTATTTATAACGCATCCAGATTAATTTACTCCTTGAATAGAAGAGAAGCTAGAATAATATGTATTGGTCGAAAGATTGGAGTACCTGGAATCATATGAATTGGTTTGGCTTATGGAAAGCGCAGTCAGGAAAGGACAGAAAAATGACTGGACTTTATCTCCGTTGGATGCCTGATAGGGCTTTAAGTTGCTTGCTAGAACTACGATGTAGTTACATGTGTACTGTTTTGATTTTGTATTGTCATCAATATCCTCAATTAAATGCCATCACTTTGATTTCAGAATCACAAATTTGTACGTTATTGTTGTTTTGAAACAGGGACCCCTCTTCATGCGGCAGCCAAGGAGAGGAATAAGGAAGCGGTGAAGTTTCTTGTAGAAAATGGAGCTTTCTTGCCGGCAGATATAAATGACAATAGGTTTAACCCTCCTCTTCACTACTGCCCTGGATTGGACTGGGCATACGAGGTTAAGCGGATGCAGGATGAAAATTTCACTGATGGCAATGAGCTTTACCCAGCTCAGGGGACCAATTAAATTTCTTGTCATTGTTTTCTTTTGTGTTGAAAGCCTGGGATCGACCAGTCCCCCGTTAGTGGTGTTTGTTAATAAGTTTATGATATAATCGACCGTTAGTTGGGAATTATTTCGATGCTTGTGGCCATTATATTGTTGTCATTACTACAGATTTGGTATGCAACTATTCTGTGAAAACCTTTTATTTGTTTGGGTGGAAAAACTTTTTTAGAACTGTTTAGGAAGCAGCAATAACAGGTTGTAGGGCTGACAACTTTCAATTCGACTTATTTGGGTGTTGTGAATAATGATTGTGAACTTGTTCTTTTTCTATCGAAAGTGTGCACTTTGGTTCTGGGGATGACTATTTAATAACTTAGTTATAGGGTCGGCTAAATACTGCGTAGCATGAGAATTTGAGAACTTCTAAATCGTGGCCACCCTACTAGTAAAAACTTCACTATAAAGGTTTTCTGGTTCTTATTCTATTAGTGTTTGTGTTTTCTTTCCTATTTTTCTCGCAGCAGTTTGCGAGAGACTGATCATCTCAGATGAAGGGATGGGTGAGGTTCAATTTTTGCCATTACGGGATTGATCTTAAAGAGCATTGGATGATTTGATTATTATTTTTAAGTAGTTATATAGGGGCAACGGCGTTGAGCATGCAGTGGCTGAGTTTGAATCTTGAACTTCCCAAATATCCGTTAAATGGCAGCTCTTAGAGACTGCCATACCATTTCAAATCAAGGATTTCCTGGCCATTTTGCGGGCAAGCACTCGGCAGAAAACTTAATTTCCCATCAAATATCTGCAAAAAGATGTCCAGAGTGTACCGTCTTAAAAGTTTCTGAACCAGCTAAAAGACGAACACTGGGTGCAATATGCAAAACACTATTTAATATTATATATAGTCGTCGTCATCACTGAATAAAACAATTCAACGTCACCCTGAACTGCAAAAAGAATGAAACGAACCGGTAATACCAAACCTAGAAGGTAAAAAACCACCCTAAACCAAGCACCTACAGTTACCCTCTTCAATCCTATCTTAGCACTTTTCTGTTCTATATTATTCCCCTCTCCGTTTACTACCTTCAATTGCAGGCTCTTTTACTGTTCCACCTTATCCTACAAAATTTTTAACCAACGAAGAAAGCAATACCTAAAATCCTCTTTTGGCCCGTTTTCTTCATTTCACTTCGTTAATTAACGAAGATTTCTTGGTGCCCACCATTGGCGCTGCCGTCCCAATGGCTTGTTTTCCTCACAAATTGTGGCACCGGTGCAGGATCCTTCTGACCCATTTCGTCCCTCATCTCCAAAACCTTCTTATGAGAGTTGGAGTGAAGAGCAGGAACGAATGTTGGGCTTGCAGCTGGCCGATACTCCGGGAACAACCGGCCAGACTTATACCGCACCCCACAAGCATTGCAGAGCGTCTTAGGCCCCATAGGGCCAGCCCGCCATTGCGGTGTTTTTTGGATCTCACAGTGAGTGCACTTGCGGACAGGCTGCGCAACCTCGCTAGATGCAGCAGCAGCTACAAACAACTTCTGCTTCTTCTTTGTTTTCTTTGCAATTTTTTTCCGCTGCCGCAGCTCCACATTGCTATCGAATTCCAATGAGAAATTGGAAAAATTCAGGAAATGAGCCCTCAGCGATGAGTGAGGATCCGTCTCGTCCGTGGAGGATGCAGGCGACACAAGCGACAGAGGCTTGCCAAAAGGAAATGTGGCTGGGCGTCGGGGCAGCTTGCTGCGGGCACGACTGGGGACGACAATGCTGGGGACCAAGAGGGGAGCCGCAAGCTTTCTCGACGAAGTGGAGGAGGTCGAGTCAAGAACCGAGACGGGGCTGGAGGTCCGAAAACGACCGTCCTTGTGGCATCCCCGGCGGTCCTCCACTGCCGCCTCCAAACCAAAGCTTCCGGCAGAGAAGGAGTCCTCCACAAAGCTTGAAAGCCAGTCCAGCTCCGGGATGTCTTCGGTCTATAATGCAGAAGCCAGAAAGTGGCGCGAAATAAGATCAACTATTTCAAACAATGAGAAGCAACGGCCCCCAATTATTGGAGGACAAGCAAACACAAAAGCCCGCAAATGTTTACAAACAAGTGGACCGAACGATCTGTCAGCAATTGGCAAAGATAAGAACAACCACTCAAGTCAACAAAGCGATATAATAAGTGAGCACGTCCAATCCATGTCGGGTAGCGTCCATTGGACTCACTCGTACCATAAATGATAACAAACAAGAAATAAATTTTGCCCATACAACATTATTCAACGATGTTCAATGATGCATTACGAATATACATGCAATTAAAATTTTTTAATTCACTGATCATATATTTAATTTATAATAGAAAAAAATTAAGCCATCAATTTAATTAATTTTTAATCAATTTAATTGGTTTTTCTTTGTTGATTTATATGAATGGGTTGCAGTTCAATGATCAAATTTAATTAGGTTCCAACCATTAAACCACAACTCAATCTTACGAATCAATAAAGAAAGACCAATGATACACGTACATAATACCAACCATGAATAATTGGCATTTCCTGATTAAATTTTACAACATTATTATTTTAAGAAATTATAACCGGCTACTCTCTTTTTTTAAAAAAAATTAATATAAAAAATATTGATAAAGAATTTTTTTTAATTTACAAAAATCATCTTCCAATTTAGTGAATAAATTAACAATCAATCATCCAAATAAAATTCTAATTAATAAAAATAAAACTATCTCTCTTGAAATAAAAAAATGCAATGATACTTTGAATTTATGAAAACAATTTAAATCAAAATTGGCAAATATCATCCCGTCTAAGTTCTAACACACAACATCAACGCATTTAAACCCCTAACGTCAAAACAAAACACAATCAAAGCTCAAATTTTCATATCATAATGTATCCAACTCAAAACATCAGACAAACCAAACCCAATCAGAGGGAGGAAGAAGCCAACGCTCACCGGAATGGAGAGGCCAGCGCCGAGGTCGTCGTCGGCAACGCTATCCGGCCCGGAGAAACAGGAGCCGGACTCCTCCGGCAAGAGCGCGCCGGAGCAGAGCAGAGCAGACCCGCGCCCCCACCCGCCGCCCAGCACGGCGTCGTCGGGGAAATCGAGCAGATCGTCGATGTTGTCGAAGAGATCGCCGCCGTCGTCCACCACAAGATCCTTCTCCAACGCCGCTCCAGCTCGTTCCGCCATGATCGCTCCGTCGACGAGGGCCTGAGAAGATTGGTGGTGGGTGAAAAAGGGGGGAGGGAGTCCGAATGTGGCGGCGAAGAAGGCGACGATGGAAGGGTTCGGGTGTTAGGACCCGCGAATTGCGGAGTGGTGGATTGGAGACGAGACAACAAGGGCGGCGCTGCCGCGTGGGTCCGGCAACCACGCGGTGCCGGCGATGGCAAACGTTTGTTTTTTCAAATACTGGTGGCGGACTTTTCTTCTTCCCGACCGAAACGGACTCGCTCGAGAAAATTATTTATAATAAAAAAATACCGATTTCCCAGCACATGAAAAATTATTTTTATCAAAAAATAATTTATAATTTTCATTTCATATACCCACACCTGATTTACTTTTTCTTGCTCTAATATGTACACGCATTTGGATGCTATTATGTACTATCAAGGGGATTAGTTGCAAGAGTAATTTATACAGAAGTAGATCCTTTCAATTTAACTTTAATTATATTTCAATACATTAAGATTATGTACTGTCAAGGTGATTAATCACAAGAGTAATTTATATCGAAGTAGATCCTTTTGATTCAACATCAATTATATTTCAATACATTAAAATTTTTAAAAATATACATTTTAAAAGGGGCCATGGTGGCCATTTTTTAATACATTGAATTCTTTAAAAATATTTAGGTTTTTAGCTAAATCATTATTAATATTTTTTTATAACAATTAAAAAAAGGTTATAAATTATTATTAATAAATGTTTCGAAAAAAACCCAAACCGATATTGGATTGTCAATAAATGTTTAAAATTAGGAACAAATTGTCATTGCATAAGGAGGAAAATGGGTGAGAATTCAACTAAGGCGTCTTACAATTGGAAAATGTGTAAAAGAAAAAGACTTCAAATATTTCGCTTCCGAAGTTGGGAGGAAATGGCCTTTCACTCTTGCAAGTCCAAAAGAAGCTTCAATCACGCAACAACATGCTTTCTGTCGTTCGAACAACCCAAAAAACAAAAAAATTCCGGACAAATTCTCGAAAGAAACTTACGTGCCAATCAAATCTTGATTGAGATGACGAATTGCGAAATGGCCGAAAATCTAAGGGAAAGTAGAGGAAGAAAGAAGGAAGCAACTCCAATTCCTTTCATGGAAATCAACCAAACCCAAAAACGGCGAATCATTGTAACAAATGAAAATTAAATAAACAAAAATTCAAAACAAAACCAAACTTTCAACCATTTCAATCACCCAAACTTCCCCATGCGAAAATGACGAATACCCTGAACCAACACCTTCGACCAAGATTTCAGAAACAAGAACACAAATTTTTAATGAATTTATTTATGGATAAATTTATTTCAATTTGATACCATGTAATGATATTTTATAATTTGGTTATATTTATATAAAAATTTTTATGATAAATACGGTTAAAAATCATATTCTTTATATAAAGTATCGAATTTAGAGCGAGCAACAAATTTATCAGATTAGGCCGGGCTCATTTAATATTAAGTTAAACTTCGAATTTCGAGTCTCAGTATCGAGCCAAATTAAATTTAATTGAGTTTTGAACCACCGTCGTTAAATATATCACAAAATTATTGATGAACATTTAATGTCTAATGACGCATATAATGCTAAAAATAATTGGTGGGTCAATCTTCTAATTAACCTTTGTTTATATATTAGTATGTTTTTGGTTTAAATTGGCTAGAAAGGCTTCATGGTGAGGTAAGGTTCTAATGTTTGATCACAACTTACTAACAAGAAGTTGAAGTGATGACACAACGTCTAAAATATTGATGCAATCACTTATCACAACCTTTAGTAACTGTTCTAATAAAAAAAATGGTGCAAGGCTACATAATATTTCTGTACTTTTACAGTTTTTCTAAATTCTTTTCATGTGAAAACCTCAAATTTAATTGCTTAATCAATTTTTGTGACTCTTTTCT
Source organism: Piper betle (assembly GCA_033002965.1). NCBI lineage: Eukaryota > Viridiplantae > Streptophyta > Magnoliopsida > Piperales > Piperaceae > Piper > Piper betle. The sequence goes on along the minus strand of JAURVB010013386.1, from coordinate 85,431 downwards.
TTTTTAATTTTTGTTTAAAAGGAATTTTTGGGGAAGAATTATTATATATAAGTGGCATGGTTTTAACCCTAAATTTCATTCTTGGTTAATTTTATAACTTCTTTTTCCTAATTTTTTCTTTTATGTTTGAAAACGATTTTTTGAAGAATTATTAAAAACAAGGATGTCAACCAATCTTTAATTAAAATTAGAACACTTTTACGGCAGAACAATATCGAAAAATTTGGAGAGTTGGTGATTGGGGTTTAAATTTAACCTTTTTTCGTCTCCTTTCATAATATAGATTTTATAATATTATTACTTCCCATAATCGCTTATCTAAATAGCTTCCATTAAAGTTCTTCTCGGTCTGCCTCTTTCCTTCTCTTGGACATTACAAAATTATAAACCAAGTCTCATAACTATTACAATTGGCAAATTATATATCTTTAAACATTTAATTTATAAAAAAATAAGGCAGTACACGATGGATTAATTCGGACTTTTTTTCTTTGTAGTTGATTGATTGTTAGGTGAATTTCAGACATCATAAAAGCATTATAAACTGAAATTACAATGACCAAATATGTGTTTGTGTGCTTAATTGTTGATAACATGCCAATAAAAATGGAGCCTTAGATTTTTCATTATCATAATTTGATTTAAACTTTGTGCCTCTATCTATAATTGGAGTTTATGAAATCAAATTATCATTTTAAATAATGACAAGTTCTTCATTAGATTTCTAATTCTATTGGAGTTAAAAATGAAAAAATACTTTGATGCAACACAATAGCAAGTTCTTCCTTCCTTCACTTGAAAGGCAAGCTAAACAGGAGAAAGCAATCATTTGATGGTGCACTACGGCAATTTCAACATTATAGCGTTACAAAGCAATTTAGACACTTTTAAACATGATATTTAACCTAACCCACTAAAACAGATGAAGGTGATCACATTGTTGGACCTGGATGAAAGAGAGTACACTCAACTACAAACTTTAGCAATTAAATAACACCACAACCAGAGATTGATCAGCTACTGGTTATAGTCTCGAATATTGGAAGAGTCAATTTAACAAGCATGTGGGTGGCAGCTGATTCTGTACACATATTAACAAAGGTCTTTGGTGATCATCTAACAGAAAAGAAAAAGATGGCTAGCAGAAGAGCTAATTTGATTGAATATGAGACTCCATCGACGATCTTCCATTCCAGAAAAGAAATATTGGCTCTGGAAAGACAATACAAAATGAGATAAAATGTCCATCTGATACATATTTTATATGTATGGAAAAGGTAAACGAATTACACAATTAAACAAGGATTTTGATGAGCTAGCATAGAAGCATAACACATGATATATCCCACACTTCTTTTGGTATTGGAAACTTTATCATAGTGAAAGGTGTTGATGCGCAACGTGCATTACCACTTCCACCAAGATAGTGCTCATATACATTAGTATATAGAAATGGCATCCCCATAAGCTACTCTCGAGACTATATATGTTTTATTTCAAATACACCAATCAATATTTAGATTTACGGTGGATATTAGTGATTTTTTTTGAAAGTATTGAGAGAATTTTATTCCTCTAAAATAATACATGCTTAATTTAATCAAAACTGAAATCGGATAAAGTGCAAATGTGAAAATATTTCGCACTAAATTTTACAATGTTTAGAAAAGATGGAAAGCAGGAAATCGAAGCAAACATGCATAATAAATAATAAAAATTGTAACCAAAATAATAATAATAATAATAATAATTACGATAATAAAATAAGTTTTGTCCAAAGGCAAGGCGAACTGTCTGCGATCGTGGCAGCGCTTTTTGCCACGTAAGAACGGGGTGTCAGAGGGCCCCACCGTATAAGTATGCCAGCTGCGCGTTGGCAAGCACGTGACTTGCACCCAACTTACCGCAAAGCGAACCCACTCGACCGGTCCGAATTGGGTCCGACTACGTTGGATTATCTTGTGGGTCCATACCTCCTAGACGATTTGACAAGGGCAAATAAATACAACGTATGATGAAGATTGTAACTGAGACATTGCATCTGTTCAGCCTTCAATTCTATGCAATTGGGATTTGTTATATAACTTAGGATCCATGAAAGAGTATATGTCAAAGTGTTCTTATAATATTCGCTACTTTCCATTTCATATTAGCCAAGCACCAGACATGGTTTCACCGTGCATCATTCATTTAGTCTCAAAGAACAAGGAAAAGGCAAATGCTAACATGAGTGGCTTCGCTATAGCATAAAACAGATTGTATTTGTAGTAAACCTGTGACAACAACAAGAGGAAAGTACCATAAAAAACAGTGAGTGTTCATGGAATGTATTAATGTAAAGCAGAAAATGGTGAAATGGAAAATTAAAGATATTGTAGTATCAGCAGAGTGAAGATATGACATAGTTAATTACAAGAGACAGGCAAAATGTGTTTGATTCAGGTATCAACCTTGATGCTTCATCTGTATGTACATGATAAAATTAGAGGCAGACTGTTTTAAGAAGTGTAAGCTGATCATTTTCACTATAAGAGAAAACTGCTTTAGTTAATACCTGGAAAGGAACATTATGCTCTGGAACCACATTCTCCTTTTACATGTGGTTAATCCAGACCCCACATAATACATAAAAATTGATTAATATGATAATTACATGTAGGATAAGTATACAAAATTATGAAAAAATGATAAACACGACACATAAAATTATGAAAGCCATTTATAAGATAAGTATATAAAGTTAATAAACATGACACTTACCATGTAATAAACGAAATATTGATAAATATAATACTCACGTATATGATAATTATGTAAAATCATTAAAAAATGACAAATATGAGAATACCTACTCATTAGGTAAACATACAAAGTTGAGGAACATGATATATCTAACATATAATACATGAAAAATTAGTAAATATAGCATTCATGTACAAGATAAACATGCAAAAAATCATAAAAACATTTAAAATATGATTACACTAATAACATAAGAATAAAAAATAATAAGCGTGATATCTGCATATAACATAAACACACAAAATCATAAAAAATTGATAAATATTACTATATTAACTTATAAAATAAGCATGTTAAATTGATAAACAATATCTATATTATATTTATTTAATTTTGAATATTATTAGTATATACTTTTATTTAATAAAATTTTATAAGTGCCCGATGAGCAATTAGTTAGTATATTTACTCATATTAATAAAAGAGGAACTTAAAACTCGTCTTAAAAATAAGAGTATCAGCTAATCAAAATACTAGAAAATTCTAAAAATAAAAAATAAAAATACCTCTGGTCATAAGTTCGAATCTTACTAAACTCAATTTTTTTAAAAATATATTAAAAATACCTTTTGTGTAAGTTCAAATATAATTAACCTCAACTCCTAATTTCTTCTTAATAAGAGTCTTTTTAATTCTTCAAAAAAATATAATAAAAAATTAAATAATTATAATTTCACTTTTCATTCAAATAAAATATATCTTTAAAATCAATCATATATTATGTCTAAGACATTCAATTATTACAGTCTATTCTATTTTATTATTCAATGAGATTTTATGCTTACATATAAAATTAAATTTTATCCGATATAAATCGTGCATGACGGACGTAGTAACTATTTCAAATCTTTAATTATCAATGTCTTTAGGAAACATTATTAGCCTACCCAATCCTAATTGGGTCTTGCCCGAGGGATCAAAGGACGCATCTGTAAGGGTTCCTTTTCCAGTAGAGCAGTGGACGGAGTTGGGCAGAGTAACTTCTTTTTCGCCATACCCTGATGATATTGCCTTTTACCTTGTGCTTATTAGAAGTATTGTGAGCTGCATGAAATAAGTTCACTTTATATATATAAAAATTAGGGTGACTGCAGTAGGGTATCTTTTTCAGATAGATAAATATATATAAAAAAGATTTTTATAAGTTTTTAAATCAATTCTTAACTGTCAATGTAATTGTAATAAAACTCAACTTTAAAATATTTTTAAATTAGTACATTTTAAATATATATATATATATATATAAATAGGCTTTATTGATGTCAAAAAATATAACCAATATAATGAAACCTTAATCCCTTTGAAACCTCTTCTCTCACCGGCCACCAACTACTCCCTCCCCTTTTGACCCCCTTTCTCCCATCGCCCCAACACCACCACCACAACAAATCCAATGGTCTTTTTTATTGACGACAGTCCATATTGCTACAGGCCAACAATTGGTGGAGCTTGGGTTGCAAAAATCAATCAATTTTACTCCGGATTGGCTGATTTAAATCGAAGTCTTTGGGCCGAATTGGCCGATTCTAGAATTAGCCGATTTTAGACGGCGACGAGGGTGGTGACAGGCGACCGAGGGGAGGGGTTACAGGGCGAGCGGAGCAGGGGGCGAGGGGGGCGCAGGGCGGTGACTAGGTAGCATAGTGGCGCGCGGGCGATGGGGGCGGGGCCGGTGGGGTGAGAGAAGGGGGGAGGGGGAGGAAGAAAATACTTGTGGCATTCTCGTAATTAAAAATTGACTTAACTCCGATTCAGAGTCAAAAATAATAATTAATTTTAAATAATTCAAAAAAATCTTAAAAAATATGAAAAAAATAGTATAAAATATAATACACATCATAACATAAAAATAACATCAAGTTAACATGTTTTATAATTAATAACCCACCAATTTAACTAAGTTAAAACTTTTATATACGATCGATTTAAACCGATTCAACTAAACTGATTCCTGACCGATTTAAACTAATTCGATCCAATTTAGTGACTCTATAAAAAACCATTCAGACCCTAATTTCAATTTTTGCAATTATAGGTGGAGCTTAAACAATTAAAAGCTCCACCAATTTTGGTTACTTGCAGCTACAGCAAATCCAAACCCTCCGCCTACAAAGAAATATCCTCGACCTATAACACATAAGCCAATAGATCACTACATACCCTTGTTTACCTAAAATTAATAGTAAAAGAAGTTCAACAAAGTCGAGCATTCCCTTGGGGTGCAGCAGCAGTACCTCAAACACATCCAAACCCTGCCTTTAGATAACCACAATTGGGAAGGCCTTTCAGTTTATTCATCCTAATGCTTAAAAAACTGATACAAAGAAAAATATAATATCAAGTGGTTAACATTATTTTCACATGCCAACTCAAGAAAAATGAATCAATGAATATTCAAGAGTTTGTCTCGACCAGCAAACATTAAGTTTGAAGAAAATGTAAACGATAAACAACCTGAGCAAGGTTGCTGAAGCAGTAACGGTTTCCTGGGTAGTGGCAGACAGTGACCACACCCTTTTTTTACAGTGGATTATACAAAGGCCTTCTCATACATCAAACCTCAATACAGGTACGCGACACACTTTCTGGCTTCCAGAATCCAGTAGCTGTAGACTCATATAAACAATATAACTAACGAGGTAAGACACTCACTACGTCCTCTCCTGGGACCAAAATTTTTATATGCAAATGTCATTCTTCATTCTTCGCTTTGTGAATAATAAATTTTACGAGCCAACATATCCATTCATCACCTATAACCACCGTAAGGCAGCTGCGCACCATATCCACCACCTGTACCCAACATGGGATTGTAAGCCCCAGGCATGCCTGGGGCAGGAGGTCGCATTTGTGTTTCTTGATTCATACCCAAGCCACCGAAGGGCTGATTAACTCCACCATAAGCACCCATGCCCATGCCCATGCCCATATTCATTCCCATGCCAATGCCTTGTGCACCCCCCATACCCATGCCAATTCCATGGCCACCAGGCATACCCATGCCCATCCCCATGCCCCTGACACCACCCATACCCATGCTAGAAGCCCCTCCCATCATACGATTTGCAGGCGGTGCAAGACTTGATGCAGCAGCCCGGCCAAACCCAGAACCAGTACCCATAGCCTTCCCCATTGTAATGGTAGAAGTCACAGGATTTGTGGACGGTTTCTCTCTTTGAGTCCTCTTCTCTTTTCGATTAATAGCATCAAAATCAACACCAATATCAGCCAATGGATTGGTTTTAGCTGCAAAAGTGGAGAACAAAAAGTTTATTAAACATAGACCCACAAGAAGAGATGTGAAGCAAAAGTACTAAACATGTCAGACAAAAGGATTCGATAGCAGGGCATGGAGAAAACCCCAAATCAACCCCAAACCTGACGATTATTCACGAAGAAATGATTCATATCTAATAATACAATAAAATACCACAATTATAAAATCATCCGGACCATCCATCAACCATACTCTCTAAAAGCCAAATCAAAACATATGATAAACAAATATCACTTACGCCCAGATATATTCAAATTGACAAGGCCACGACTAAGAGTATCTGCCCAGACAGCTGACTTTGGCTCAAACTTGTCTTTCGGCTCCTGTGGTGCAGCAGATGAACCACTTATAGCGAGAGGAGGAGCTGGAGAAGCTAATGGTACAGAAGATAAATGAGAAGAAACCATGGCTGAAGGTATTTGAGGAACAGTTTGAGGTGTGTATCCCATATGTGCAGATGGAGCAGAAGTTGGGGCTGAAGGCATTTGAGGAACAGTGTGAGGTGTGTATCCCATATGTGCAGATGAAGCAGAAACTGGAATAGAAGCAACAGAAGATGAGGAAAAGATAGTCCCCAATTGCCCTGCTGTTGCTGGATTTTGTGGTGCATAAGGCATATCAAACGTCCCAGCTTGAACAGGTGCTGGTGCAGCATATCCAAATGGGGTTATAGATCCAGTGTTTCCAACATGAGCAAGGTTTGGTAGTGTAGAACTTATTTGATCAGAAGGAACTTGAGGTGGGTAAGTAGATGCTGGAACTTCGGCATGCATAAGACCACCAAGAACATCATTGCTAGATTGATGATGGAGAATAGGTGTTGTACTAGCTGGAGCTTGGACACTAGGAAGGGTGGGGGTTTCATAAGAAATTCCAGGAAAAGTATCAGAAAATTCAAAACTAGCTACAGCTTCTACATTTGCCGATGTAGAGATTGGTTGGGTTGGAATGGAGGGTTGAGACTGCAGATGCATAAAGCTTTGTGGTTGAACACTTGAATTATCATCAGATGGATGAGCCTTGAAAGGAGAATCTCCAAATGGATTCTCCATGGGCTGCACAAGATGTCAAAAGTCACGAATAAATAAAGAAAACAAGAAATAAATTGAACTCTGGGGGTATAATAAAATAATCTCAAAATTAATGATGATAAAGATATCGAATCACAAGTGACATGTCTACCAAAACTGCTTTTGATAATTATATTTTGTCTTTTATGGTGACAAGCCCTTTATATCTTGTTTTCTAGAACAACCAGATATCATTACAATAATTTTTTTATTTAAAAAAAAGACCAGGTATTGTTTATAAAAATAGCAATGCAAAATGATCATAATGCTTATTTTTAGTCCCTTCCAACACCACATTAGTTTCTTTACCCCAAAAACGCTTGAACAATGTTTCTATTCATACATGTTAAATAAATTTCTTAGTGTAGAAAATTAATTTTGGGAACCCAATTATCATCTTACCAAGAGCTAACTGGAAATGCAATGAAGGATACCTGATTGAGTACGTTTGATGCAGAGGAAAAAGGTACAAAATTAGATGAAAACCCCGAAGTTGGAGGTGGATCAATCTCAGACGTTGAATCCACTTGTGTCATAGGCATAAGCGCCAATGCATTAATGTCTGCAAGTCCAAATGCATCTGATTCTGCAGAGCTCACAACTAATGGTGCAGCAGGGGGTGCAGCAGTTGGTCCACGAGGATCAAATTCGTCAAATGTCTCTAGTTCTTTGTCACCAACCAATTTGACTTCAGAGAGAGCAGCTGGAGGAGAAAGAACTGAAGATGTCACATTTGTTCCTTGAATGACAACAGGTGGGGAAGAATTTTTTGTTGGGGGAGGAGATGATGTCCTCGGTGCAGCTGGTCCATTCCTTCATTCACACAAAGTATTAAAATGTCAATAGGCAATTTTTATTCCCCTCAGGCCAAACCAGAAATTCATACAAGAGAATAGTGAAATACATACAGCCCATTATACGGCTCAAAATCAACTCTAAAGTCCAAGCACAAGAATAAGGTATCCAAGGCCTAGTGCTTAGAAATTTTACTTTTTATAAGAAATCATGCCACTAAATTATACTTTTCTTCCAGTTTTTTAGGCACAACTGAGATAAAAGAAACTAAGGGAAGGCATGAGCTTCTTAGGTAGAACACAAAACAGAACGTGGTGTGCAAAAAAGAATAAAGAAAGAAGCACAATAAAACTCCATCTTAGTGGTTTTATTAATGTTAAATAGGCAGCTGGATTGCTTCACTGACATTCACATAAAAAATTTTAGCAATTATAGTACTCGGCACCTTGACCTATCTATTCCATGATTCATCCCCATCCACTAATCATCATGCCAAGCTGAAAATGCCAGTAAAATTTATTAATAGTAGGGAAACCGACCTCTCTTCTGAAATATGATTTGGTGTTCCGTTTCCATTTACTGCCTCTTCATAAGTAGGAGGCGCCCCAATACTCTGTTGAGAAGCCTTACGTTCAAACCCCCTGTAAGAAAAGATGAATTGCATTTGTTTTAGCCTAACAACAAAATTCAGATTACCATAAAAGAAAAAACAATTTATAAACATACAATAGAAATTCTAAACTACCTTTCATCAGGAGACATCTCTTCAGCTCTACCGGTGCTCCTGCACAAGAAAATAAAAGCACGATGACATCATAATTTTTGAAAGAATTCAAAAATAATCAATGCACAATATATCATTAAGCAGTAGTTATTTTATAAGTATAATGCTGTTAAGCTAAAAAACCAGCCCATTCTAAAAGGAAAAAGTACTGGCAGTTAAAAATTCTCAACATAATTCCACCAAAAACAATGAGCATTTTCGTTAATAAATACCTTCAATTTTAATCCTTTAAATTTCAGACTACCACAATGGTTCCTTATGCCAAATGTTGCATTCATATTTTTGCAGCTCTTGATTAGCAAAAACACAAGTCACAGCCTAGCATGGTGACTATCAGAGTATCACTTCTTACCAAGAAAATGAAAAAAAAAGTATCATACCTAGATGAATATCGGTCATCGTCTTTTTCTCTATCATAACCCCTGTTCCGGGATCCATACTCATCACTGCCTCTATTGCTCCTGAAATCATCATCTCTGTATCCATCTCTTCCATAAGGCTCATCATAGTCCCTACTATGGCGATCTCCACCACGAACATACCGATCATCATCTCTCGGACCCCAGTCTCTTTCCCTGTCATAACCATTTCTTTCATCACCATAACGTCCTTCATAATGATCCCCATAGCCACCCCCACTATTTGAATATGAACTGGGCCTATACATTCCACCAGTCGATGAAGGACCACGATATCTGCAAAACAATAGAATTTGAACATTATTGAAAAAGCACAAGGATCGCTAATTTTTATAATATATCACAAAACTCACTTATCCTTGTCAGTCAATGCTTTCTGCCTAACTTCTTGTATTCTTTCTTTATCATTCACAAGGGCTACAAGACTCTGAGATTTCTTTCTGACATTGTTTCCTTGATCTCTACCACCAGAATCGATATATTGAAAATCGGATAATGTCTGCACATCTCCAAAACAAAACAATCAGATTAACAGACAGAAGAACTAATATCTATGGAGGAGAACAGCAAGACAAGAAGTGTTATCCATTATGTGATGAGTGCATGTTCATATATCAATCAAATAGAACAAGTTTTTACCGATATCTGGTATGCATGTTCCCTAATTTCATCAATGACACGCTCGGACCCATGTCCCACTAGATACTCAAGTACAATTAGTGCCTGCAAAGTGAAAAGGAAATGTGTCATTGAGACACTGGCCGTACATTATACAGGAATTATGGAAAAGACTATTAGTTTTGTGGCTTTATTCAGAAGAATGTGAACATTTGGAGATAAGATTGAATTTGAAGGAAGAAATTGTTTTGTTTAAAGTACCTTATACACATGCCTCCAGTTTTTCCCAGTGTCATTGATCCTTTTCCAAAGAACAGACATGATTATCTGATACTCATTACTGCAACAGACCAAGAAAAATTAACAACTGCCGGTAGCATGATAACTATTAAGGCTAGAAGAAGCAATTGGTATTACTAGTTCCTTGTAGCCTGTGCAATATCTGCCAAATATGATCCATGAGGACCCCAGGGCTCATTGCTAGTTGCAGTCAGAACCTAATTGTGACACACAAGAAAATTTCTGTCAATCTAAATACAAATTATGCACATGAATTAAAGCAAAAATTATAGAAAACAACATTACCTTTTGTTCTATATCAGGCACTTTGAGAACTTTCTTATTTACCTCTCTTTTTCTGCCAAAAAAAAAGTAATAATGTGCAGATTCTCTCCCACCCCCCCCAAAAAAAAAAAAAAATCAGATTTACAATGAAATGCAAAATTTCTATACAGTAGGCCTCAATGGTCAGGAAAAACAGAAAAATGAGAGTAAGCAAATCTTTCTGAGAAGCATTTCTTACATCTCTCTCACAGTTTGGCCTAAAGCTTTCTTCATGCCGGTTGTAAACGACAATTAAATGTATATAGGATCCGCTTCCTTCAGACCCTTCTTTTGAGGGCCAACTCCTAATAAAAGCGACCTCTAAATGAAAGGCTATAAATGCACCTGCATGAAAGAGCGACTACAAAATTGTGAAAAGTCAAGAACAATGAGACCACCTTAGCCACTAAAACAAGAAGAAGATGCTATTGCTGACAGATAAGATAATATTGAGAAACTAGAACCATCCAGACTGGAAAACGAGCATGAGGTAACGGGCTGTGTAGTACGCCAGTTAGACTCAGCCAATACATGCTTTAACTCATGGAGTGATCCAAAAGAAAACATTAAAGCATTTGCCAACTAATTGATATTACCCACGCAATCACCAGTAAAGCCTTAAAACAAACAAAACCACTCTTCGATGACAAAAAGATGGACAAATTTTTAACACCTTTGGTACAAGTAGAACCACATTCGCGAAAACGACCATTGTCAATTACTATAAACATTTCTTCTATAATCAATTAAGGCAAAAGCGTAACAAGAAGAAAGCTCAAGCAGCAGTGACATGCAAACATCCTCGTAGAACATCAGATCGAAATTGAATAATATTGACCCCATCAACGAAGATCAGATAATTAATATCAAGCAGGACGGATCGAGCAAAAATCAATAATAGAAGCCCAAAGGGTATACCAACAACGAAAAAATTAAGAAAAAATTCAAAATAATTATAGATTTATACAGACGTCAACAAAAACATTCCCTAATGTGAGCAAACAGTAGTAATGAATTCAATTCAACATTGATGACAACGGAGTCTAAATTTCATCAGTACACCCAAAGATACAAACTTTCAATCAAAATCATGAAAACAGAAAAAAGAAACCAAAACAGACGAACAAGAATTCAATCAATATATCACACTATTGCCCGCATTAATTTCATCTTTGCCTCATACATCCAAACAAACCCAGTCATAACAAACCCAATCATAAACAAAACCACAACCAAATGCAAACTCGCATCCATCCCCACAACATGAAAACCTCAAATTCCCCCAAACCAGACACCCACCCCAACATGCGCAATCATCACCAATCCGACGCCGGACCAATCGAATCCCAGCTCAAGGAACAGATCCAGCTCAAACCAACGCCCCGCCCCCCCAAAAAAAGAAGAAAATTCAAAACACGAGATCCAAAAGATCCGCAAACGAAACGGCTCCGCGGCAGCAAGAACCCACGTTTTCGGATCGCGGCGCAGGGAAGAAATGGACGCCCCTCCGGAATCTCGCGAGTCGCAGGCGGATCCAATGTTCTTCCTCGAAACCGGGATCGAGAAACGGGGAAAGAAAGCAACTTTCCGGCGCAAGAATGACCGGAGGCAAATTGGCCGCCGCCGGGGCAAGAAAGGACTGCGTAGACGGCGGCGGAGGTGGAGGAGGGGGAGCGCCGGGGAGGGGTGGTGACAATGGGGAAGAGGGAGGGGATGATGACGAAGGGAGGGTAGATGCAGACATTTCCTATTATCACGGCTCGGTGTCATAGTAGCCTTCTCCGTTTGACATATTTGGATTCCGTGTCGAATGTATTGTCATATTTGGGCTCTTCTCGTTGAAATGTGGTTTATTATTTACTTACTTATTAACACCCTGTTGTAATTGGAATTAACAAGGCCATAAGATTTAATAATAATGTGCAAGCACCTGGTTCAAATTTATAAATTTTTCATCATTTTTTTATGCATGGATGATATTTATCGTCATTTAATCTATTATGATTTAATATGATTGGATTTTTAGAGTTGACTTTGTATTTGGCTAATCCATATTTTATGCAACATAAATGTAAGATTAGGTGAGCATGCATGTCAAATATTTGAGTATATTAAATGTTAATTTTGTATATATTTATCGAAACAAATTATAATTACAACAAAAAAGAATTTAAGGATTTAAAACAAGTCTTATTTAAAGTGGAAAAGTAATATTTTTATTAATAACAAATCATGTTAATATTGTAAAACAATTGGAAAACACATGACGTCATCTTATTAAAAGTCCCATAATAAAAACAAATCTTATTTATAATAGACAAAATAATACTCTTATTAATATGAAATAAAAGATAAATTATACAATAATTAGAGCACACGTGGTAGCACTGTATTAAAAGTAAATTAAGATGCAAAACGAAATCTATTTAGAATATAAAAGTAATATTTTTACTAGCAATACATATTGTAAAATAATTACAAGATATATGTCAGGATATATTATGACTCTTCAATTGTATATATAAGTGTATATTTGATATTGTATTATGTAGCATAATTAATATAATTAAAAATAAAGCATTGCGATATGATGAATGGAGAGATAGTCTAAATTAATAATAATGTTAGGAGTAGATCAATCACAGTGACATGATTTTTTATTGTGGGAAATTAATAATTATAACTTTTTAAGAAGAAATTTTTGTTTTTTAATAATAAAACACAAATATAAATAAAATTTTATTAAACCAAGAGATTAACGTAATTTGAAACTAAATAGAATATAATATTCTTGAAAGTCCATTCCCAAGTTCACAATTTTAAAGGTTAAGCCGCTTAGTGCCTGTCTTTTTATAATAAATTTTGTCATAAATGGTTTTAAATTTAAATTAATATAAAGATACCAAAAGTACTAACCATTTTGTTTGATAATTTATGAATAATTGTCGGAGAGAAGATGGATATGAAGAACATATATAAAAAATAATTGATAAAAATAAAATCTTATCAAATAAAAATGAGATGATCAAAAAGTTTTTCCTTTCTCTTTTTTCACTTTCCTAATGCACTCCAAAAGTTGGATATCAGTTAAAAGATATAGAAAATGTATATTTAGTACATAAGTCCTCCTTAAGTTTATAATTATTATATCATATGTCATAAACCCAATAAATTACAAATTATATAACTTTCTAACAATCATTAACATTTTTTTCCATAAATAAAAGATTGAATAACACAACAACGAGAAAATAGAAAATATATATTTTTTTGTGAAAATAATGGGGGTTATGGATATAAAAAAATCAGAAGCACCCAGGTACCACCTTTGTGCTTTGACACGGACTATTTTTTGTGGTTGTTTTATGCTTCTCTAATGTTTAAATAACCCAAATCAAAATTTTGCTCTTCCAAAAAAAAAGAAAAAATGAAACATCGTTGGGTTTTATAGCTTTTTAAGCATATATATAAGGGAAGAACATAAATCTCGTCAAACATTATAATTTATACATTTTGGAAGTAAGAAGATGCCCATCTTGTTATTCAACGTTGTCGATCGAGCTGCTGAAAAGGAATAAACATTGGCTAGCTGTTTGGTAGATTCTTGAATAGAAGAAAACTTTTGTACATATGCGAGGGTCTAATAGAGTCTAGAAGTGGCTAAGGTTTACATTTGGTCCAAGCAAATTTCAATTTTCCTTGATTTGTTGAGTCTCATGACCTTCCCATGCGTTCAAAGCTTAGGGCCGCCGCACAATATTGTCTTCTTTCCATCAACATGGATCCCAAAATCAACATGATATGAGTACATGACAGAGAGATTGGTGAGATTGGTGCCACTTTCTAACGCATGCAGCCAAGAAATACAAAATGACTTTCTATTACATAATTTTAAATACGGTACCGGCCATCCATCATATTGGATTTTATTTAATAAAGATATTTAGGCAATTAAGAAGAATTATTATCATTTTATTAAAAAATTTTTATCATTTTATCATACCTAATTTTGATTATAATGCTTGATAAATATGTATTATAATTATTTAAAATGACTTAGTGTTTCAAATCAATGTTCTTTGACTCGGATCTGTTATAATAAACGCGAGGCATTTTACAAGTTGAAGAATAACTTATAACTCGAAAAATAAAAAAAGCTTGTGCAAAAGCTTGTCACAAAGCTTTAGTTTGAAAAATAAAAAGTTCGTAGTGATAAAGCAAAACTGTAAAGTAGTAAAGCCATCTTGGTGAACTTAGCGCGGGTCCCTGCCTAATGTTATAAAGTACTAAAGCCATCTTGATGGGAACTTAGCGGGGGTTCCCTACCTAATGTTGTTTTCCTAATGAGATGCCAACTCCTTGGTAAATTATATGCATGGTACAGGTTCTATTCTCGTAGAAGGAATCATGGTAAACAAGTCATGATTGTGCATAGTTTCCTTCTTCCGATGAATTAGTCATGAGGTGCCACTCCGCCAATGTTTTTTATATTTTGATAAAATAAAAGGGTCAGTGTCAAAGGGACATATAATTATAAAAACTTTGACTTTTATATATAGATTCTTAATTTAAAGCCTATATCCTCCGTTACCGCTTTGGTACAGTACAGGATCGGTGCATTAGTTCTTGTGACAAACGAGTTATTATCTAGTATAGTGCTGTTAAGGAAGATGGACATGATGCGACTAAATGCCTCCAGAAATCTAATGGGTACTGTTTGTGATCAAGTTGTTGGCCAACATTTGAATGTCAAATGGTTTGAGGCCTGGGTTGGAGCTCGGGTATAGATCAGAAACAGGTAGTTGGGCATTTTGCACCAGTCAATGATCGCCGTATTATAAATAAAATAAATTCTATTAAAGATGGTATTATATTTAACAGATGTGTACACATTGAGGTAGTTACATAACGGTGTATAGTAGAGGCGAGGCAGTCAATTACGTATACGTAATCCCGAGTCTATACATTCAGATAACCAAAATATACACTAAGGACTTGGCCATTTGTTTAATTGTTTCCCATGAATTGAATTTGATGTCGTCTACCTCAACAGTGGGTAGCAATGCATAACGTCAGTGGCAACTTAATTTTTATCTATCTAGCAGATCGTACCAATTCACCTAAGTTCTTTGTTGACATGAAATTAAGTCATGGCCTCTAGAGATAGGGACCCTCGGCCGTGAATGTGAACCTCCCACTTGTCTTTGAAGCAAAGAAGTAGTAATCAGGAAGTAGGCAGAATTTGATGGAAATGCATTTCCTGCAAGCCGGTGGGTTGTCTCTGTTGGCGTCCCACGCACAATAAATGGCCGTCTCAAGACCAAGTGACTGCAACAACAACAGGATGGAAAATTTTTAATCACGCCTCATTTACATCACTGTAGGTGCTCCTGAAACCCTGAAGCAAACCCCGAGTAAATTTTCGGGTCGTGTAATTAGGCGTATAAAAATCAAGCAAAACAAGCTCACGAGTAAGACAAGTTTGGTTTAAATTCGTAATTATTATTTTACAGGTCGAACAAATGTTCGCTTTAAAATCGGTTGCGATTAACCTTGGCAAAATGTTCAACTTAGTTCAAATCGTTATTGTCTTATTATTAATATATATTAATAGTTTACATCATAGTTACAAAAATCGGAATCAGAATCGGCTTTCAAAGGAGTTGGGGTTGGAATCGGAATCCGGGAATCGGTTTAGTTGAATCGATCCAACCTTAGTCATATATAATAATTTAACAATCCGAAGTAACATAAATATATAAAAATTAGGTATTTGTGTTATTTTGATATTATTGTGTGTATTATAGTTTATGATATTTTTTAATATTTTTAGATTTTTTTAAATATTTAAAATCAATTATTATTTTTGACCTCGAGTCAGAATCGAGTCAACTTTTAACCACGAGAATGCACCCTCCTTCACCCCCGCCGCTGGCGGCCGGCACCCCGCCCTGCGTCCCCCGCTCGGACCCCGCCCCGCCCAACCTCACCCCGCTCGGCCCTGCCTCGGCCGGTCCCCCCTCCTTGCGTCTCTGCCCCGCCATCCTCGTCCTAACCCATCCCCGGTCGTGGCCCCGCCTCCCCTATGCCGGCAACGCCCCCCTGCCGGCCCCACCCAACCCTACCGGAGCAGCGGTGGCAAAAGGAGAAAGGGGCATTTGCAAACTAAAATTCTACTCTTACTCATGCTTAAATAATTTAATAAATATCATACATAGGATATTTTTAGTAATTTATTCAAAAAATAGATTCTTCCTGACCTACTCCCGATTCCGAATCGGATTTAACTCAGTCGAAATCGGGTGAATTGGCCGAGTTGGATGTTGATTCAGGGCTGACCGATTCGGCCCCAAAATCAGATCGGTTGCCGATCCGATTCAAACCCGCAGATTCCACTCGGAATCGGCCGATTCGTGCATCACTGGTTTACATACCAAAAAGATCTTATCAAACTTTAAAACAACACAATTATTGTTGGATTGAAAATTTTTAAGAAAAGAGATGGGTTTAAACCCTGTGGAGCCTTAAAGTTTAAACACTTATAACCAAATTTTGGGTGCGCTCGAGGCTTGCCTCGTAAAATACAACCAATCAAGCTTAAGCAAGCTGGTTTGAAAATAACCTTTGAACATGAACAGACTTATATTTGTTATCTCTGGTGCAGCTAGGGCGCAGGTAAGTGGGCATGCCTAAAGATTTTCCCATCAAGAACCTCCCTTCCTCTTAGTTTTACATAAAACAGTAACAAAGCAATTAATTAAGCGTGCCATTGCATTGCCAACACGAAGTATTATTTTAATAACTATCAATATCATACAACCAAGGTTTTGAAAATGGACCATTGAAAACAATAAGGAATCAGCCTGTTGGCAGCTATCTATTATATATGCATGTGTGTGAAGACTCCTTCCTCTTGCTTGCCAGCTATAAAATGGTGTCCCCATGGCATCTCCATAAGCATTAGACAGTAGAATTGTTTGTTACTTGGGGATGCACGCAACGATGATCATCAACAGCACCATTTGATATGTCCCCAAATGCGTCCCGAACGGGCTGACACAATACCGGTTCGTTACTTTGCCATATTCTCGTCTGCATTAGGAGTGAAAGTGTTTTGTTCTTGCATTTACAGCTAATAATGCCATTAGGTTTGGAACAAGGTTCCATTCTTTTTCCTCTTTCTTTATATACGTGCATGCAAGGTTCCCATTCCGTTCAACCGCCGCTACCGTGATTGAATATTTGAACAGATTAATTACTGAATTAACTACTTTAACTTGATTTTGACATTCAATTGTAATCAACCAAAAATACCATATCAATTCAGCATAATTGTCATTGTTTTTCGTTTGGCCAAAAAATGTATACGATAAGCATTGTAATCAATTGGATGTCCTTTTTCCTACTCGTTTTTGTCTGACATTGCTTTTCTCCAAAGCATTTCATAGTTTTGTGTTGTGAATGGTAAACCACGTAATTATAGATTATGTTTTGTGTTGTGAATATTGGCTTCCAAATGAGTAGGGTCTTGAATGGGACTATTCTGATTTGATTACAGAAATGTTTCGTATGTATTAGACTATGTTGGGGCAATTAGATGCAAAGACGATTTAAGAAACTCCACATGATTTTCTATAATCCTTATAATATATACAAAGAAGCCATGGGGACAGATACATATACTCTGGAGTAAATGGGCTCGCAGAGTGCATGGAAAAATGGGCTACTAAGTGGGCTCACGGACGGTTATTCACAAGGTTATGGTACATTTTGTTCTAATATTATAATCTAGTCCAAGCTTAAAAGAAAATTTTGGTTTTAAAAAAAGCTAACAAGTAAAAGGAGAAAAAAATTAAAAAAGCATGCATATGCCAATAAAAAATAATATCGAACTTATCATATTACAGTGTTTTTGGAGTACTGAAACTGCCAAAATTTTATCTATATTTAAAGAAAATCTATATGCATGATTGAAAATGAATCAAAATTTAGTTTCGAATTGTGTACAAATCAAGCAAGCGCGGGCCAATATTTTTTAGATGACTCGTAGTTTGAAAATTATCGTAGAATTTTCAAAAAAATTCCCCTTGGTTGGTTAGACTGAACATCTACCTCTCTGTTTCAAAAAATTATAAGAATTTAGAAAACGATGATGATGACCTTGTGATGTTTTAATATATTACAAATTTATTTAATGTTCACTATGTGATAAATCCTCAAAACACAGTTTAGTTCGATTTATAGCACAAAATATATTAATAAAAATCAAAAGGCCTCAATTCTGACTTAAATATCATTTTTTTCAAGACAAAAATAAACTCAATTTGAGTCTTTATTTTAACTTGACTTAAACTCATAGAAGAATGAGTTAAGTTTGATGGTATCAAAAACTATATAGCCTCACCCCACAAGCGCCTCTAAGCATGGATGTACCTCATATATATATATATATATATATATATATATATATATGTTATGGGAATGCAAGTGAACTCCCCTTGGTTGGTTAATGTAGATGTATTTGAATTATACATGACTCTTCTACCATTTTGGATTAGAACAATTTATAATTGATTGGGTAAGATGGTTGCGTTATATACTACTTATACCAGATAAATTTTAATTATATATGTAAACTCTTATTGAATAATGAGATTGACCATAACGATTTAATATCTTAGCATAATCTGTAATTTATTTTAAAGATATATCTTATTTGAGTGAAAAGATGAATTGTAATTATTTGATTTGATTTTATATTTTTCTCCAAGATACTTAGATAGACTATTATTACAAAGTTAAAAGTTGAGGTTACTCAGGTTTGATTATGTAACCTTTTATCATGAAATATTTTTTTATTTTTTATTTTTAAAGAAATGGAGGTCAACGAGATTCGAACCCATGCCCTTTATCTTGAAAAATATATATTTTTTAAAAAATTGAGGTTAATAAGATTTTAACCTGTGATGCATTGTTGGAGGTATTTTTATTATTTTTTTATATTTTAATTAACTGATTCTCTTACTTTTAATCTCATGTCAGTATTAAAATTTTCTTTTATTAATACTAATATATTATAAACGGGTTATCATATTCATTTGATTTACCAAATTAGTATCGAATCCAAATTTGATAAACCTGAATACTATCTGTATCCTGACCCATGGTTGCATAAATCGAAATCGGAATCGGAATCGGTCTGAATCGGCCAAGAATCGGTTCAGTCATTAATTTAATCGGTCATATATAATAATTTAACAATTTATAATATAAATATATTAAAATTGGATATTGATGTTATTTTGATATTATTCTATGTATTATAGTTTATGATATTTTTAAATATTTTTTAAGATTTTTTAATTATTTAGAATTAATTATTATTTTTGACTCGAGTTAGACTCGAGTCAACTTTTAATTACGAGAATGCCACTCTTTACCCCCGCCGCCGCCGCCGGCCCGGTCGGCGGCGAGTCTCGCGGCGGCGATGTCGGAGGATGTCGGCAGCCCGGTCGATGTCGGACGAACAGGCGGCGGCCAAGAGCCGGCGGCGAGTCGGCGGCGATTCGTGCGTCACAGCCCGATTCGCTCCGGCCACACGTCGGCGGCGACGTTGCGAGGTCGGCGGCGAGGTCGGCAGCCTGGTCGGTGGCGAGCCCGGAGTCGGGACGCAAGGCGGAGGGCGGAGAAGGGGCGGCGGCGAGCGGACGGCGGCGGCGAGCGGTGAGGAGAGCCGGGTTCGATCCGCATTTAAATCGAGTCCGATTCCGATTTAAATCGGCCGATTCCGATTCCGCGTTAAATCGGTCAGACTCGGTCGATTCCGGGACGATTCGGGGCCGACCGAGTCGGCCCTGAAATCGGATCGGCGCGACGCCGATCTGATTTAAATCGGTCGATTCCACACGGAATCGGCCGATTCCGCATCAGAGATCTGACCCTCTTTACACCCAATCCAACCAATAAATTAAATAAAAATTATAGAAAAAACATATTTTAAAAATAATAAAAATTTGACTTATTTTTATAAAAAAGATAATTTTGATTATTATCATTGTGGGAGAATTAGAACTAATTACAAATATATATATATATATATATATATATATATATATATATATATATATATAGTGATATATATGAGTATGATGGTAAAAATTTCACCTCCCGAAGCTCTTCTCTGGGCCCGATCCCGATTATAAGGACGGCCCAGATCCCTTATTAAAAAGCAAATTCTAAATATACCCCTGCCCCACCGCCGCGTCGCCGCCTGTGGCACCTCCCTCCTCCTCGCTCCCCCGCCGCGTCGCCCCTCCCAACTCCTCGCTCCCCTGCGCGGACGCCGCCCAGCCGCGGATGCCCATCCGCCCCGCTCCCCATCGACCCTGTCGCGGCCGGCCGGGGGTGGGTGAGGCGGGGCGAGGGCGGCATGGGGGCGGAGGCGGAGCGCCGCGCCCAGATCTGGCCGCCGGGTGGTCGCGCGCTCCGCCTCCGCCCCCATGCCGCCCTCGCCCTCCTCGCCCACCCCCGGCCGGCCGCGACGGGGTCGATGGGGAGCGGGGCGGATGGGCGTCCGCGGCTGGGCGGCGTCCGCGGCTGGGCGGCGTCCGCGGCTGGGGAGCGAGGAGGAGGGAGGGGGAGCCTCGCGAAGGGGTGGCGGCCGGGAGGGAGGGCGACGACGCGGCGGAGCAGCGCCGCGCTCAGATCTGGCCGCCGCCAGATGCGGGCGGGCAGCCGCGACCAGATCTGGCCGCCGCCAGCCAGATCCGGCCGCGACAGGCCGGACCTGGCCGTCCCCTGGCCAGATCTGGTCGGGCGACGGCCAGGTCCGGCCTGTCGCGGCCGGATCTGGCCGGCGGCTCGCCCGCCTGCATCTGGCGGCGGCCAGATCTGGCTGTGGCGGGCGCCGGGCGGGGCCGGGGCCGTGGCAGGTGCCGGGGCAAAGGGTCGGCCACCCTCCCCGCCACGGCGGCGGCGCTCCGCCTCCGCCCCTCCATATGATCTGGACCGTCCTTCTAATCGGACGGTCCAGATCAAATTAAAATTTTAAAAAACTAATAAATCTGGGCCGTCCTTGTAATCGGACGGCCCAGATCATATGTGGCGCTTTTACTGCCTCTGGCGCAGGAAATCGGCTATATATATATATATATATATATATATGTAATGACAAAACTATTATTGGTTTGCTTTTATAATAAATAACAATAAAATAAAATAAAAACTATATCTTTTTTACTCAAGTGGCCTACTGCCCCTAGCTTGGCCGACCAAGTGGGTTACCCTAGTCGAGGGATTCGGGTTGCCCAGGTTGATGATTGGGTGCACCTCTCATGCTTTAAAATATTTTCTTATAATTTTATTTGAATTTGTTTTAATTTTTAAAGCCAAAATAGTTTAGATAATTTGTATTTTTTATCTTTTTCTTGTAATTAGGCCAGTTTTTAACGCTACTTAGTACTATCAACAAAATTTCTCCTTCTTTTGGTATAAAGATATATAAAATTCAACCTTAAATTAAAAAAATTAAATAAAAATATTTTATTTTTATTTTTATTTTTTACTTCAAATTAAATTGGGTTGGATTAACCCAACTTGGCCTCTAGGCTGGCTTGGGTTGCGATTTCATGGTCATTGGGATAGTTTGCTTGGGTTGTACTGAAAATAAAAAAAAAATTATAAATAATCGCATTTCAAAGTTTTGTTTCAAGAATAACTAGTTTTACAAAATTATTTTAGAATTAATTATATTTCAAATTATTATATCAATTATGACCGAATTTTATAAATTTTTAGATAATAATAGAAATACCCATAAGGTTATTTTTACCGATACAAAAAATATAATAGATAAAACTTATAATCTTTTGTTAACTTTATATGTATAAATAAAAAATTTCCTAATAAATATTAAATAGAATATAAAATTATATTTTGATGAGCTAAAAATACAAAAAATATTTTTTATTAAATTTTAGACAAGTAAAAAAATTAAATTTACGTTATTATATATATATATATAATTTTAACGTGAAATTATCATATTTTACTAAAAATTAAAACTTTTGTTTTATCAAACATATTTTTATTACGAGTATTTCAAAAAAATAAAATATCATTCATTATATAAAATATAAAAAATATGTTTGAAAAAAATTAAAATTATATTAAAAGCATTTATATTAATAAAATAAATATTATGAATAAAATATTATGTTGATAAAATAAAAATCAGAGATCTACACGTAATATAAATTTGAAATTTTAATTATTTGGGATAGAAAATATTGAAACTTTGTTATGTATGTTATTTTTCAAAATAAAAAATAAAAAATGGACCTGGGGAGCATCGATCAAACGCCACCCAAGCTATAGCCTGCTGTAGCCTCTCCCCCCGACGTCTTCCTCTGATCCGACGTTCGTTGCCGCCATGGCAGGTCCTTGATTTTAGACACCTTTTCCTTCTTCGTGTTCTTGTTGTATTGTTGAAAGGCTGTTGGAAGTTTATGAGCTGATCTATTTTTTTCATGTATTCAATGAATGGGCTCAATTGTAAGAGCTGTAGCTTGTGGGAATTTCTGTCTATTAATAAAAGGGATTCCTGGAGATCGAATACAATCACAATTTGAGGATTTGGTAAAACCATAAAACATAGGCATTCTAGCTACAAATTTAAAGATGTTTATTTCCTAAATCCAAAATTAGGATTTGTTGGCTGGTGAATTTTGGAGGATGACTAGTGATTGTTCCTTAATTGAACATTCGAAATGTTGTTGGATGCGTGAGCTGAATTCTCTTGTTATTATTATTGTTGTTGTTGTTTCAATGAGCGGGTGAAGTGTATCTTGTAAGAGCTGTTGTTTGGGGAATTTCTGTTCATTACAAGGGAATTGTTGAAATTGATTGAATACAACCACAACAGACATCACAATATGAGAATTTGGTAAAACATAAAATATAGGCAATCTGGCTAACAATCCAAATAATTTTATTTCCTAAATTGATGAACATGCAGCCAAAATCATTTGTGGTATGTTTGGTTGTCGTGAAATTGAAAGAAATTTCTGTTGTGACCCTTGCAATGCACAGACAATGGATATTATAATTTGTCATCATGTAAACTGAAAATATTTTATTCTCAAATGTAGATGTGGTTAAATATTTTGATAGATAAAATAAATTCGTAGATAGATAATCAACTAGGATGACCACATGGTATTTCTTACAAGGCTTATATATTGACATTTTTATTTTTTTGGTTCAGTCTATTGAATTTGCTTAGTTAGGTTCTTGATAAACTTTATTTCTATCCTTGCTTGGTGCCAGAAAATATCAAAATATACTCTTCCGAGTATGTAAAGTTTAGTGCAAACCCTAAGATCCTGGAAGGGTTTTCGTCACGAAAACCATGCGCTTGAAGTTAAATTTATCCTCTGAACTTGTATTTTGTTAGCCTTCAGTCATCATTATTTGGAACTTTAGGATTGTCTAACAGTTTGACTTCTGAGAAACAACTCCGTACCCTTTTGTTTCATTGGTAAAATGCATACAAAATCTGATAAAATTCCAAATTTGAATGCAGCAATATCAATGAAGACCACTCAGAATGTATTTAAGTCAAATTGTCAACTACGGGATAGACATGTGGACACCCTTCCTTTTAGGGACTGTTCTACTCTTAATATTCATAATCTTTCTTTCCAAGGTCGAAAATTGGCATGGGCTGGAATGTCAGCCATGCAGTTGCATTCTGTATCAAACTACATGGGTGGTTCAAAGAATCGGGCGTATACCCTTTGCAAAGGTCTGTATCTGACAGTACTGGTTGTTGATCGTTCTTTCAAATGTGGATACACATTCTCTGATTTCTTTGAACTCTTGGGGCACAGTTGATTGTCACAAATATGGGTTGTCATTTTTAAAGCTAGGGTGTCATTTTGCTTGTTCCCAAGAGAGATAGTAGCCTTGAAGAAGTTTGCATTTTTTTATATTCTCTCATTTCTCCTCCTATTTTAATGAGCTTGCAGCTGCATCATTTGCTGGTGCTGCCCCTTCATTTCAAAAGGCTGATTTCCTAAAGCTCCAAAATGGCAGGTAAGATAATACTTTGAATCAATCAATCTAGTTAATTTTGAATGTTCGATTGAAATATCTGATACAAATAAGTCTTGCTGCATTGAAGCAGCTGCATTTTTCCAACAAATTTCACAAATTTCTGAAAAAGAGAGATTTGTCAGCTGTTTATTGGATGTATCTTTTAATAATTTACTTCATGACTTTGTTTACATTTGTTTTGTGAATGTAAAATAAATAATTTGCTCTGGTTAAATGGTCTGTATTTTCACCACTTGTGAAAGAAAACAAGTTTCAATCTTGATTTTCGATTGCTGGTTGAACAAACACCACTTATTTAGAATTTACATTTTTGATAGTGATATTCGGGGTATAGCTGTTGGTGGTGTTGAGGGAGAGCCTGTGAATCTCACAGAACCAGTAGCTGAATCAATAGCTGCAGCTTTTGCTGCTTGGTTGATGGATAAAAAGAAAGTTGATGGTTCAAAGCGCTTGAGGGTTTCCATTGGCCATGATTCACGGATTTCCGCCCAGACCATGCAGGTGTGCTAATTTACATGTCAAAAATTTTAGCATTATGTGGCTGGTTATCTTTGAACCTTTGTGGTCATGCTAGCTGTTACACCACATTTTGAGAATACCACTTGTAGAGGTGCTCGATAAGTAGGGTTTATCAAGTCTTTGCAAAGAATCGGAAGTTAGGTCCTGATATGACCATAAAAACAGGGATTTTTGTTGGAGTTTATTATCTTCGTATCTTTGAGTAAATATCTATAAAAACATAAAATAAAATGATGTGGTTTTCATGTCAGGAAGACCATGCGTATCCTTTTATTTACCAATGTCTCCTGCTGCACTCACTACCTTTGCTGATTTCTTAACTTTGAAATTCAATTCTTAACTTTGAAATTCAATTCTTAACTTTGAAATTCAACACCACTCTTGCATTGTGGTTTGAATATCAAATCATCTTGGAGAGACAAATCATATCTTATCAGATTGTAAACTCCTGCTCAATATCCGAAAGTTGGTATCTGGTACATGATACATACTAATTTTGAGCAGAAGATTGCTTTAATTATAGAGTTGGCACTTCAAGCTGTTGGTTGTGAACTCCAATATTGCTGGAGCATTGGTGGTGATAAGCATGTATAAAGGAGGAGGCTTGGCATCAGAAAGGGCTGGCCATCAAAATTTTACCATTTGTAATCACAATTCACATGTATCCTATATTCGGATCCATGTCCTTGGCTTCTTTTTTATTATAATACTGCCCTTTGGCATCAAACACCTTGCTGGTGTCTTTATACAAACCACACAAATAATCGTTGCCAGACAAGGTGGCCGCAAAAATGTTATTATGACAAAGATGCTTGCACAAGAGCTAGAATTGTGTCCCAATGATCCTGTGATGATGTATGGTTATAATTTCACCAATGCTTGGGGAAAATATCTTGCGCTTGTTAATGTTTCAAAGTTTTTATTGGAGCCTTATATGTTTAAAGATTATATTTTACCTAGTTCATGCAGTGTTCTGATTGTCTAACAACATGTGTGTAGGATTCAGTTTCCCAAGGGCTTGCTAGTGCCGGAGTCGATGTTGTTCAATATGGGTTAGTCTGATCGCATTCTTGGCCCTGTCATTGCAGTTTTTTTGTGGATATCGAACTGATATGCTCTGACTGCTATCCATATCTTAAATACTGAGTAGAGTAGTACAATCTTATTGCATCTGCAATTTTTTAGTACATTTTATGATGCAATGTCATGTTCAGTCTTATATAAAATTTTCACTTGCTAATAGTTTTATATGGCATGACTAGTTGACAGTTCTGAATCTTTGTTTGTAGATTGGCTTCTACTCCAGCTATGTTCAATAGTACACTTACTCAGGACGAAGCTTTCTTCTGTCCAGTTCATGGGTCCATAATGATAACAGGTTTTATAGCTAAATTTTAAAACTTAGTTGCGTAGATGATTACTTTTCTCATGACTAATGATTCATTATGTTTAACTATGCCTATGATTCTAATAAGCCACCTATTGAGCAAGTGTTGAGGCTAGTTGGGAAAGGTAAAATAAATAAATAAATGTATATTGTACAACATAATTAAGCAAAAATTATCCTCTAGTCGGGTCAAAATCACGCACGGAAATCGACATCTGATCACATATTAAACCACACTTGACAATCTCTGACAATTTTATGACAACGTCAATATTGTCTCTCCCCTACTTTTGTAAGGAGGAAAATGGTAGTTACAAGTAACCACCATTTTTAATATTTTGAATTTCCCTCTCACAGACAATTTTGGAAATACAACCAACATCTTCCACTCGCACATGGTGGGTAGAATACATATCATGGGCGTACATTATAAAAATGTCACTTCTCCCACTGGTCATGAGATTGTAATTTGTTCATACGTGGTTAATCCATGTGACCGGGGAGGACATAATAGACATCATATTATGTCTTGATTAAGGATTACATAGCAGAGTGTGTGCTCGATGTGTCCCAAACTGTCGTAGAGTCGTTTTATCCTTTATTTTATTTATACTCTACAACTTATGTCCACGTTATGTTCTCCTGTAACTTACAACGAGTACACTTTGGATATAATTTCAATAGTCTTTCTTTCACACTCAATTATTCTCTTTTAATAAAAATTTGCTTTCCTAACATGTCCCTTTAGACCAAATTTTTCATAGTATTAGGTAACATGGTAAAGTAGCAAACATTTTTATGTATTTGAGATATAATTAGTTAAAAGTATTAAGGACAAAAATTTAAAGTTATTTAATAGGACTCACATAACACAGAAATATGGATAATTTTGTTACCTATTATGGTTGTAATAGCACATATGGTATGATCCATCCATATGTTATAGTGGAAAACCTACTTTTAAGCTATGCCTTATATGTGTAAAGACCACCATATAGAATATAGTTCCATCATTCACTTAACGATGTACTTGAAATACTAGTATATGAGTAACCAAAGTATGTTAAATGCACCAATGCTCACTTTGCCTTATTTCAATCCAGCAATAAAGGGTAAAAGGAACATATTTTCTTCAATCATTTATAGAAAACAATCTCAACTTGACTTATCAAGGCGAAGGCTATAGTTTTCATATAAAACTATATATGTCTCATCTCTTTATGTTACATAATCATAAGAGGTGAATGAACGTGTGAGTGACTCATTCTCCCGTCGGCATACTTTGAATGTTAATAACATTAATGTGTGCATAAATAATCTTAAAGAAAAATGAAAAATGCATTAATAAGTCAAACAATATACAACATATCAAACGTAATCTCATAGTCTGATTATGAGAATTGTACACATCCAGGCCTATTGGTTTTGTAGGTGGATCGGCCACCATCCGATGTGTATTAATATATTTTTGCAATCTATTGTGATAGTATATCTTTGACATAATTATACTTGATATCAGTATATTTAGTTTTACCATGGTATTTGAGATTTTTATTGTAAGCAATTGTTGCTTGATTGCCATAATATATTGTCACAACTTCATTAGTTGTAGTGGCAATTTCCAAATATTGCAAAAATCTTCTCAATCAAATAGCTTCTTGCACCGCACTTGCAGATGCTACAAACTCTGCTGTCATGGTAGATAGTGCAACACATGTTTGCTTTTGCTTGCTCACGTGATTGCTCATCCATTTAGTAAGAATATATATCCCGATGTTGATTTTTTTCCACCATGGTTTCCAGCCCAATCGGCATCCGTATAGCCGATTAGTTTGCAATCATTACCTTAATAACAAAGGGAATAATGTGTAGTTTTCTTCAAGTACTCATAATCTTTTTGATAGTTTTCCAGTGAGCCATACCCGGATTTAAGTAAAATCTACTACTAATCTAAGGGCATATGCAATGTCAAGTCGTGTGCATATTATTGCATACATTAGACTACCAACAACATTTGCATATGGTATTTTAGACATTTGTTTTTCTTCTTCTGATTTCGGGCACATTAGAAGGTTTAGGGATTCACCTTTAGTAATTAGAGTGTCTATTGGCTTACAATTAAGTATGTTGAACTCCTCTAGAACTTTATTGATGTATGACTCTGGAGAAAGAGCAATTAGAATGATTTTGCTAAATTTTAACACCAAGTATAATTCAGCTTCACTCATATCCTTTATTTCAAAATGAGAGGATAACCACTCTTTAGTGGTAGAGATAAGGTCCTTAATATTAGATGCTAATAAAATACCATCCACATATAAAGATAAAATTATAAAATTTTATCATTAGATTTAACATAAATACACTGGTCTTCATCAATAATAATAAAATCATACGATATGATAAAATGATAAAATTTTAAATACCATTGTCGTGAGGATTGTTTTAAGTCATATATGGATTTTTGTAATATGCAAACTTTTTGCTCTTGGCCTTTGACAACAAAACCAGGCGGTTGTTCTATATAAATCTTCTAATCTAATTCTCATTGAGAAATACGATTTGTACGTCCATTTGATGTAATTCTAAATCTAAATGTGCAAGAACGGCTAAAATCAATTGAATTGAAGTGATCCTTACGACGAGAGAAAATGTTTCTTCGTAGTTTATCCCTTCTTGTTATGTGTAGCCTTTTGCTACTAGTCTAGCTTTATACCTTTTAACTGTTCCATTGACTTTTCGTTTTATCTTGAGAATCCATTTATTCCCAATTGCTTTTCTTCCCTAAGGAAGTTCAACTAAAGTCGAAACATTGTTGTCAATGCATTGATTTTATTTGATCTTCCAATGCAATTTTCCGTTTTTCATTTGCAGGTGATAAGAGTGCATCTTTTAAATTTTTCTTGTTCATTAACGTTTGATGAGGAAGATAAAAAAATATCTTCATCCATTAGTAATGCATTTTCTTCAATATTAAAGCGTTGACGTGGAGTATTTCTATGTAGACTGTGACGTAAGTTTTGATTAGGGAGTGTGTTTGAAGAATGACTCACACTCAAATCACAAACTTTTTCTCAAGTTGAAAAATGTTCTTGTGATTTATCCTGTGACTCCCACTATCAGGATCATCCATTCCATAAGTTGAAATTTTTTTGAAGTGCTCCCTTTGTTGGAAAATCATGTTAAAGAAAAGTGACATCACGAAACTCAATTTCAAAAATGCTTATGTCTATATTTTCATCAATGAAAACATATCCTTTAGAAATATTCAGTATATTGTATGAAAAAATATTTCTTCCCACGAGGACCTAATTTTCCATGTTTGTGGCAGGGATCATGGACATCAGCAGGTGAACCCCAAGGTCTTAAATGACCTAGCTTAGATTGTCGTTTTGTCCATATTTTATAAGGTGTGGAAGTGATGGATTTTGATGGAACACAATCAAATATATAGGCTGTTGTTAGTAGATGAGTTGATGGAACACTATGAGTTTCTTATGGTCAAACCATGTGGTACATGACTAACTTGAATGACTAAGGGGTGAACCACTGTAAATTGTGGTTGGGTTTAAGTCAAGCATGGAGTTATTAAGGGAACAATGTGGTTGATGTGGCTTGACAAAAGAAGATGTAGAATCGTAACTTAAGGGCTTAGGGGCTTGACAATGGAGGGCTAGAGTTATAGGGAGGTGCCAAACCTCTCCCCTAGACCCTTGATTTCTCCCTTTGTGTGTGGAAGGAAGGGACAAGTTAACCCTAATTTCCTCTCTTAGTTAACCACTATTTAGAAAATGGAAATTTAAGTTTGGCAAGTGAGGGTTTAGGTCCCAGGGAGGTGCCAACCCTATCACAGATCTTTTTACTTTCTCTCTAAATGTAAGGAGGGAGGGGAACAAGATGATCCACGTTTCCTCCTTATGCTATCTCCCTCTCCTCTATATAAAGGGCAATGAAGAGTGAAGGCAAGCACGCCTTCTCCATACTCCATACTCTCTACTCTTTTGTTACTCTCTCTTTTCAAGCTAGTCGATCAACCCTCCCCCTCCTTTCTCAAATCGAATCTTCTTTTTCAAGTGCGTTCCTTTACAACGGTATGCTATCTAATTTATGTAGACTTGTTGAGTTGAGAATGACTATAGTTTATAATTAAATATAGTCTATATTTTATCTATGACGTATTATGTTTGTATTCATATTAGGACTTCTTCACTTGTCGGTCCCTTTTCCTCAGATATTAGGTCCGCATAACATTCTGATACTTGTTTTATTCTAAAGGTTGACCTCGTTGTTCTACGTGCATATCAAAGTCCAAGTGTTGGACAAGATCAGAACCAAGATTAACCTAGTCCAACACAGGATAAGATAAATTACTTGAAAGATTTAATACCTACCCCCAGGACGAAAGGGGTGTCAGGGCATATAAACGCGAGACCCATTATGCACTTGTAAAACTAAGAGGGTCAGACTTATCGGTTATTGTAAGTTGGACTAGCGGCGCATGAGTACACTTGTGGGTTAAATGGTCCGGTAGGGGTGGCCACCCCTTAAGGATGGGAGCTCAACATAGGCTCATTTGTGAAGACTTAAGAATGTGATTGAACTATTTAACTTGTTCATTACGTTATATGACTTAGTGATTTTAGCGATAACGCAGAATTGCCTCCGTAGGTGGGTTACTCCACATCAAGGAGTAGCTAACGAGAACAGATTGATGGATCATCAATAAATAAATTGTATTACGTATGATGTTGGATTATTTATGGTTTGGTAATTTTATTTGAGAATTTATCAGCATAATTTTGAAACTTATGTTGTGATTTGTGGGACATGGTGAATCCCTCTTATTATTATTATGATTTGTATTTCTTATAAATTAATTAATTACCACCAAAATATAAATGACATCAATATCATTTCAAACTTGAACAAAGCATGCCTTACCGCTGCTTAAATAATTTTTTTCTCGTAACGGATTCCTATTATTAGTAACACCTGTCGTGACTTTGATAGGCGGGTCATCACATTTATGCTCTTGATAATCGGCATAATTTATTTTCTGTTGTAGTGTTACTAGACTTCAGCTTATGTTTGAGTTTTTATGGTTCTCATTTGACTATATATTAGGACAATGTATATTATGGTTATGGATTTTTGTTTAGTTGTTTCATGATACTAGACATGGATGTTGAATGCTTTAATGTATCAAGTTGTTTTTATTAATTGTTTCAAGTAGTTCTATTGTAGATAACATAACTTGGAATGCACGTTTGGGGCGCATTAGTCAAGATAGAATGACTGGGTTAGCAAGAGACAACACTTTAGGTCAACTAGCTAATGTAAATTTACCAATGTATGAATATTGTCTACCTGAGAAAAACACTAAAAAACCTTTTGGTAGAGCAACTAGAGTTGATTTTCTTTTCCAATTCGTTCATTTTGACATTCGTGGACCAATGAATGTGAGGGCAAGGCATGTAACTTTATATTTCATTACTTTTATTAATGATTATTTACAATATGACATTATTTAGTTGATTTTTCATAAATCTAAAGCATTAAGTTATTTTAGACATTTTCTTTTGAATGCAAAAAATGAATTAAATCTAACATTAAAAACATTGAGAGTGAACCATGGTTGTGAATACTTATCCAACCAATTTAAGGAATTGTCTCAAATGAAGGGTATTGCTCGACAATTAACTATTCCAAACACCCCGCAACAAAATGGTGTTGCCGAACAACGGAGTAGAACTCTTCTCGAAATGGTCAGGTCTATGATGGCTCAAGCAAATCTCACCATTTCTTTCTAGGGAGATGCCCTACTTATGGCTGTCTATATATTTGACCGTGTTCCCCCAAATTCCGTCACTTCCACACTTTATGAATTATGGACAAAACGACAATCTAAACTATGTCATTTATGACCTTGGGGTTCGGCTGCATTTGTCTATGATCCATGCCACAAACATGGAAAATTAGGTCCTCGTGGGAAGAAATGTATTTTCATACGATCTCCTGAACAATCTAAATGATATGTTTTCATTGGTGAAATTACAGATAGAAGCGTTTCTAAAATTGAGTTCCGTGATGTCACTTTTTTGAATTTCCCTCTCATTTTGAAAATACAACCAACATCTCCCACTCGCACATGATGGGTAGAATACATATCATGGGCATACAATATAAAAATGTCACACCATCTATATTTATTTTGGTCTAGATGCTACTAATCAATGCCATTATTATTGCCTCTCTGAAATTTTTTTAGAAGTGAGAAATTTGAAAATAACAACCAAGGCTGAATATAACCATTGGCTTGCTTTTACAGTTGGGGATTTTTGATGGGTGTGGTGCAATGAAAACATTAATAGGAGATTTTTCCTAATATAATTAATTTTGAATAAAATAGTGGAGATATTCTTGTTAACTGTAAATTGTTGGCTATTGTTCTCAGGGTATCCTATTCTCAAATTTTAGCCATTAATTTAAATTTTTTGTGTTCCCTTTGCTGTCATCATGATGTTCTTTATCTCTTGACAGCTAGTCATCTTCCTTTCAACCGCAATGGCTTCAAGTTTTTTACAAATGCTGGAGGACTTGGGAAAGCCGATATAAAGGATATTTTGGAGCGTGCTTCTATGATATATGACAGGTTGTCAGTTGAAAGTTCAAAAACTTCAGAACAGGCTGCTGCATCTGTTAAGAGGGTGGATTACATGAGAGTGTATACATCTGATCTTGTGAATGCTGTGAGAAAAGCAGCGGGCAATATAGGTGAGGCATTTTTTAAGTTTATCATTTGTATTTATTGTTTGATCATTCTGAGTCCAACTCTATATTGTCTCGTAATCTAAATTTCATCGGGAAATGTGGTTGAATTTATCGTGTTCACTATGTCATAAATTTTTTATTGTGGCATTTATCCTAAAAGTGTGTTGTTAAGTTTGGCGTCTTTTTTGTACATTTGTTCATTGCCATGCAGAGAAGCCATTGGAAGGATTTCATATTATAGTTGATGCAGGGAATGGAGCTGGAGGGTTCTTTGCGGTAAATCATAGTTTAATATGCATCTTTGCATATCTTCTCTCCCAAAATTCAGTGTTTGCGGTAATTTGACTGTCTATTTAAACTTTGTTTTGCCTTGGAAAACCTGTTCAAGGCAAAAGTACTCGATCTGCTGGGAGCTGTTACTTCTGGCAGTCAGTTCTTGGAACCAGATGGTGAGCTCGACAACAATCATTTACTAAATGCAACATATTGTTGTTGTAGACATGTATGCTTAACTTTTGTGTTGCAGGTATGTTTCCCAATCATATCCCAAATCCAGAAGATAAAGCTGCTATGAAAGCTATAACACAGGCTGTACTAGAAAATAAAGCTGACTTGGGCATTATATTTGATACTGATGTTGACAGGTTACAGAGTATAAATATAGTAATATTCAATTTGGTTCTGTTGAACTTTCTACAACAAACTTAAAAGTTACGCATATTTTCCTGTAGATCTGCTGCTGTGGATTCTAGTGGTCGTGAACTGAACCGAAATCGACTGATTGCATTAATGTCTGCCATTGTTCTTGAAGAGGTGGATTTTCTTGTTTGAACAATATGTTAAACTGTACTCAAACTCCAATGACTTGAATGAGATCTAATGTGGGAATTTTCTCTTGTGTCCTGTCTTTGTTTCTGAAAATAGCACCCAGGAACTACTATAGTCACAGATAGTGTTACTTCAGATGGTTTGACTTCATTTATTGAAAAGAAGCTGGGTAAAGTGGCCGAACTTTAATCAAGCCTTCTTAAATTTCTTGTTCTGTTCTCAGTCATGATATTTATGTTGTCCTCTTTCAGGAGGAAAACATCACCGCTTCAAAAGGGGTACAAAAATGTCATTGACGAAGCTATACGTCTGGTGAGAAATACTTCAGCATCACACCTTAATTGTCCTTTTCATAGTTGCTATAGTTACTTTTCTGTGGTTTGACCCTAGTTGTGAGAAACATTTATTTTCAAGAAAGCTTGAGGTTGGTAATCGTAAGGTGGAGTTCTTATGTATGTAAACTTGTTTATTGAAATTATGTGTACTTCATTGCAGAATGCAACTGGTGAAGAATCACACCTGGCAATAGAAACTAGTGGTCATGGGGCTCTCAAAGAAAACCATTGGCTCGATGATGGAGCATACCTTATGGTAGTAGGCATATAGCTCACTGTAATATACTTCTATTTTTACAGTCTATGGTAGTGGTGGGAGGGTCAAATTGAATTTACGCTGCACTAAGTTTATACTTGGTTTAATGTGATCTTCCAAATAGGTCAAGCTCCTAAACAAGCTTGCTTCTGCAAGAACTTCCGGACTGGGTACTGGCAGCAAAGTTTTGACAGATCTAGTAGAGGGCTTGGAGGAACCAGCTGTTGCGGTGGAACTCAGGCTTAAAATAAATCAGAACCATGAAGACCTTCAAGGAGGGTATGCTTGCTGTTTTACTTCTCTTGAAGCCGTAATCCCATCTGTCAACAAAAATATTTTTTGCTCTTTCTGTTTGTAGTACATGCAAGTTATGATTGCATGACATCATTTTTCAATTGATTGGTTTGCTTAAATGCCAC
Source organism: Piper betle (assembly GCA_033002965.1). Taxonomy (NCBI): domain Eukaryota; kingdom Viridiplantae; phylum Streptophyta; class Magnoliopsida; order Piperales; family Piperaceae; genus Piper; species Piper betle. The sequence continues at coordinate 50,433 of JAURVB010013386.1, read as the reverse complement.
TTTTTTCTATCTTTAGGTCTTTCCGTGACTATGGGGAAGCAGTGTTGAAGCACCTGGATAATGTTGTTAGTTCAGATCCTACCTTGCAGAAGGCTCCAGTAAACTATGAAGGGGTAAGTTTTTCCTGAACTTTTTGATTAACTTATCTAATCTGCTTTAAGCTGCTGAGAGTCTTCTCCGTTTTTCCTCTTTCTTTGCATTTGCTGCTTTGAAATGGCACCAACATGATTTTCAGTCATTGTGCATAGTAAGTTTATAATATCGCAGCTATGTGAGTGGTCATCATTGCACTGTCATTTGTGCTTTTGTTCTTAAAGAAAGTTACATTTAATTCAATCTGAAGAGAGAATTTATAACAAGTGAGGATGTAGATTTACTTCATGTAAGCTTTATGTGTGACGTGTTCAGCTGCTTTCTGGGGATCCTGAACGTACGCGCTAATTTTTCCTGAACATAGCTGCTACTTTTTTGGACAATATTGTTGCGCTTCAAGATGCATCAACACTTTTGTGACTAAATGATTACTATGCCAACGTGCGATGTTCATTTTGCATACTTCGTTGTCAGGTCCGAGTTTCTGGGCATGGTGGCTGGTTTCTTTTGAGGCTTTCCCTTCATGATCCAGTATTGCCATTAAACATTGAGGTGAATAAATGTCATGCGTTTTTATTTATTTCCTGGCAACGGAGTGGAAATATGCTTAACGAACAAGATCTTGTTGTAGGCTCCAAGTAACGAAAATGCATTGAAGCTCGGGCTAGCAGTGCAGGCTGCTGTCAAAGGGTTTTTGGCTCTGGATACATCTGCATTGGACAAATTTGTGAAATCAACTTAGTTTTTGCTTGAGATTTTTCGTTGTCCTTATCGTTGGTTGATCATATCCAACCAGAAAAAATACTTTCTTGAATGCGACCACTGAAAGAATGTATTTTTCTTGTAAACATTCACAAAGAAAGACAGACACTCCCCAAGAATCCACCATAAGCGGGATCACAGAGAATGTTGATAGCCTATAGTAGTTCAGAGCTGTAGCCTCAAGAATGCAGTTTTAGCCTATTATACTTCTGTAAAGGGCAGTAACAACAGTGTTCATTTCATTTACTGTCTGTTGTAATAGCTCTTCTTATTCCCCCGTGAGATTGTCTCCTGGCGTATATTTTTTATCAAAGAACAGGTATTGAATTACTTTTTATTTTTATCACGTTGATATATGAGATAATGAGGTTAAAACTTATGGTATAATTCTTACGAAATGGGCTATCAAATGATACTTCCTATACACAAATGCATATACATTTGAAAAATAACCATACATTGTTCAGCATTGGTTTATCAAATCATGATTTAGTTGTAACATCCGAATTGCCTGATTTTAAGAGTTTCATCATGAAATAGAATTGAATTCCAGGGCGTGTCTTTGGTTGAGGCCACTTAGCCCCTTCAGGAACCTTGATGCATTTGAAGCCTTGTCCCAAGTACAGCCTAGTCGCCCTGGGATTGCCTGCTTCGCAATGCAATGCTATTGCATGGCATCCCCACCTCGATGCTAGGGTTTCTGCCTCGGCCATCAATTTCTTCGCAATCCCCTTGCGTCGATCCTTCTCTCGAACCGCTACATTCGATACATACGCAATGCCACTTCTGATGGTGAACAAATTACAAACTCAAGCTGAGAATTGCAGTATGCACATGTATAAATTTAGCTAAGAAAACCATGGTTGTTACTGTGAATTATTTTTATTGGAAGTTAGATGGTCTGCTGATAATCTTGAAGTTACAAAGTTGGTATGTTGAAAATAAGCTATTTGATTGAAATGTGTTGAATTTAGTGTGTTTGAAGCTAACCTTCTTCGCATGTATGGACCTTTTCTAGGGAGATAATCAGCCAATGTATCAACTGTTAGTATCCCAGCAACATAACCTTTGTTCAAACTAACTTTCCCTTCAAGATCACCAATCCTGAAATCTTCACTCCCAATATAAAGGCCGTCACCAAGAGAATTGCCAACAACAGCAACAAGGCATGCCCTCATGCAGCCATCAGGAACAGAAAACCCAGACAACAATCCCACCAATCTATTAACCTTCAAGAGCAGGTCATAAGGAAAGGAGTAATTGGGGAAGAAGCTGCTACAGTGGGTCTCTGCCACCTCCCAGCAGTCCTCAATCCGGGCCTCTCTCACCACCACCCCCGGCCAAGTAGAAGGAAACAGTTCAACTGCTTGACTGGCCTTGCAAACACCTTAGTAGAAACATATGATCATCCATCATTTCCCAAACAATTGAGTCCTACTTCTCCGTTCTTATTCAATCATACACTAAAATTCATATCCAAATTAACGAAAACAATGAACCCATTGGATGGTCAATATATCCTTGTTAACTTTGTTATATAAACACCAAGTCAACAAAAACCCACCAAGAACTTTACTCAAGACGTGCCATTTCTATCAATCTTTGTCCAGCTAACTAATAACAACCAGATTGACTGACAATATTAATGTTGAGAATATTAAAGTGCAAAACCTGGTGAATTGGCCGAGCTGTAGGAGGGAGAGGAGACCACTTTGGGAGAGGAAGAAGAATTCCCAGACGGGAGTGAAGGGTCATGAATTGGCCTAAAGGAGAGTTTGGTGTTCAAGGCCAGGCCGAGGGTGATGGCGGGCATCTCTCTCTTTTCCCAACCGAGAGCAGACTGACTCAGAGAGTGCCCCTTCCCATCACAGGTAGATGATGAGCAGAAAACATCTTATCTACTGTTCCTCTCGAAGTGGAAGTTCGAAGTCCAGAAGTCGACACGTATTTTTATACATGTCAGGACGTGATTGGTGCAAAAGCAATGCTTGAATTACTAAGTGATTCTGTAGGTGTAGAAAGATTTTTTCCACCTTGCTGCTCGCGCTGCATTGGTTTGGCTATTGAAACATGCTCGTTGACGGACATGCATCAAACTTGAAAGAAAAGATTGCGTAGGGAGGTGAATTCCCTGCTCCGGCTGAGAAAAAATGCGGTAAGAGAATGTAAATTATTCCCACGGACCACCGTTTATTTGCGAGAATTGTCTACTTGTTTGTTGGTTTGTTTGAGCTATCTTATTTTATTCATATACCGGGTAATTCTCTGTACAAGTACCTTTTTTTTCTACAAGTGCTTGGGTAGGTGTTTTATTTTATACCACATGATTAAGTGACATGTTTTACTGGGTGTCTAGCGAAGATAGGGCTTTTCAAAGCTCGATTGGCTGGATACTTAGACTCTATTTAAAACTTGACAATATTAAATAAATCGGATTTGGGTTTGTACATGTCTAATTCAATTTGACTCAAAAGTTAATATTTTATATAAAGAATAAGATTTTTGATTATATTTATCTTAAATTTTTTCGTATAAATTTAATTAATTTGTAAAAATATCAATATAAAATAATAATTTTAAATAAAATATACATAATTAAATTGTCTTTTATGTATAATTATATTAAAGTTAAAATATTTTAATAATAAATTAAATTTTAGTATGAATTATCTGAAAGAATAGTATCAAATAATTATTAAATACGAATCAAACTAACTCAAACTCAAATTGAAAGAGCCATTATTGATTTGATTCAAACTTAAAGTCAAACGAGTTAAATTTTAGCTAAGAAAAACTTAATTCAACTCGCACGATGAGCACCCCATGAAAAATATAAATTGTACAAATAAAAATCTTTTGAATAAATGAGTTTTCATTATTTATTTTGCCTTGAACATTGCTCAAGGTTTAGCATAATTCCTTGCTCTTTGGATTTGAGTGTAAATCAAGAAAGGATGAACAAACTCTTTGGTATTTTGACTTAAAGCCCGGTTAAATCATGGAAGAATTTACAACTCCTCCTAAATACCTTCATAAAAATACAAAAACTCGATGAATGATCCTACTAAAAAGATGATTGTTTTGAAAAAAAAGATGATATTTATCATTAAAATATATTGTTTATGGCTTGAAGATGAAAATTTTTTGCTACATAGCACATATAAGAAATTTGTTCATAGAAAATAGGATCATAAAATTTTATGAATCCTCAAAATTCAAGTGGTTTGGCTAATTCAAATGAAATGAATCATGAAAGACTAACAAATCTACTCTTCTAATCTTATTAATAAAATGAGAATTAAGAGTAAGATGAAAAGTAGAAGATTTGAGTCAATCAAAATGCAACAAAATTACAAATAAAAATAAGAATCAAATTTTTATAATCTCCCTATTCATTCACTTATAACATAAAATCTAAATTTACCCTAAAATAACAAATCATTACCTATAAAATCGGATAACATAACGTTAAACATTAAAGTTCATCTCATTATTTAATAAAGATCTAATTATAAAATCATAAATTATCTCTACGATAGACCTTCTCAATGGGTAAAGTGCCAGTGTGCCTGGGGCAAAAATTTATTTTTTTGCCTCGAGTTTTGATTTAGGCTATCCAATTATAAAGACAGCCTAAATCTATTATTATTATTATTATTTTAAAAAAACTAAAACTTCCTACGCCGATGGCCACCATCCTCCTGTCGTTGCCGTGCCGTGCACCACTTCGACCCCACCATCCCACCGCGGCCCCTCCAACCCTATCGCAACCTCCTCTACCCCGATCCACCCCTCCCCTGTCGCAAACACCCCACCCCACTGTAGGCGCCCCTCCTTCCTGCTCCCCCTCGACCCCTCTGCGACAGCAGCCTAGCGAGCACTCCACCTCAACCCGTTGTCCCTCTGCAGTCACCTCTACACCGCCACAGACTCTTCTACCCTGCTCTCCCCCTCCCCCACTAGAGATGCCCCTATCTTGTCACAGCCATTCCCACCTTGCCACAGTCTCTTCCACTCCTCCCCCTCCGCAGACGCCCCCGTCTCACCGCACTCTCCTCTACGCCACTTCCCCCTCCCCACCGCGGATGCCCCGCCTAGCCACAAACACCCCCCCTCCCCGCTCGTTCAATCCAACGTCCCACCGCAGCGAGGTGGCGGCCAAAGATCAATTTTTTTTTTTTTGGCAAAGCGACTAGATCCGACCTCAGATCTTTGGCTATGCCGTCCAATCCGACAACAACTGGCACGACTGCTCAAAGGCAATTTTTTTTCTTTTTAAAATAATAAATTTAGACGGTCGTTGTAACCATAGAGCCTAAATCAAAGTTTAATTTTTTTAAAAAAATAATAATAAATCTTGGTCATCCAAAGAACGACCTATATCAGAGCTCGGAGAAAATTTTTTTACCCGGGCTCACCTGAGCACCCCTCAATCTCAATTCTAATAACGACCCAAAAAGAAAAAAATTCTAGTAGCTCGATTTGTACCATTGTAAATGAAATAAAATACTCAATCTCCCACATACTAGGCAGCAAACATTTTTTGTCATCATCAAAAGCAAAAATCAATCAAGGAAAGTGCTTAATTGAAGAATGTTTTTTGAGAGAACGTATTAGATCATCCAGCAAATTATGCAAAAACAGTATAAATATCTCATGGAGTAACAAAAAAATTCTAACAAAAGAGATTTCAATTGGCTGATAGACTGGTTATATATTTGCAAACTCAGGCTTCCTAACTGGCATGAACGGCCAACAAGTAAACTCCAAAATTCAGATGCGGCTCCATTCTCTCAATTTCACCAGACTCTTGTAAAACAATCTGGAAAACAACCATACCGATTACAGAACCTTGAAGAGAACAGTCATGACTCTTGTAAATGAGACTGAATAGCTTTGCAAAAAATCAGATCCTTCAAATTTGAGCTTTACGAACCATGCCCGGCGGAAAAGCAAATACTATTCATTCCACTTTCTTCTTGCAACACAAACAGAATTCTTTAAAAAAGAAATCCTAGTTAAATTTCAGACAATCATATGATGGAGCACGCACCTAAAATAAGCAAATGGCCCTGTGCAAGCACAACAATCTTCGTAATGTAACAGTATAGATGATAAAAATTTGTGACCATGATAATCTCATGGCCTTACATGGTCGATAATATCACCTTCAGGATGTCATTATAGGATTCAGCACATCAACCAAGGTCAACCAAGGTTGCTTGATCTCTCACATTTTTTCCTGTTGAGGAATCGAAAAAGAAGCAGCTGATATAAATTTGATCACTCCTGAACAACAGCAATCTCCTGATCTACGCGCCAGTAATTTGCATCATTAAATTCCAAAATTGCAGTTTCTTCTGCAACAGATTTGTCCTTCTCCGGGCTTTTCAAAGAGGCCAGATTTTTTTTCAAAGGGGATGCCTCGCCAACAATGCCTTCTTTCAGTGCCTGTTCCATTGCCTTCTCTGTTCCTTCCAACTCAACACCCACAAATTCCACATCCTCCTCAAACAAAGATGGGACGGCCTGACCATTACATTCAGCTTCCTTAAGCCCTTCAACAGACTTTGATAACACTCCATTTGAAGTATCAAATCCACCATTTGGCAATGTGCTATTTGAACTAATTGATGACTTAGACTGACCATTATCGTTATGAGGCACTTCATCATCCTTGAATGGATTTCTTTCAACATCAGTAATTGGTCCTTCTAAAGATCCCGGCCATTCAGCCCAGTTAGGTGAATGAGTTTCAGCAAACAAGCTATTGCCATCAAAACTGGAAGATCTCTCTCTGGAACCCTTAACGATGGATTCATCACACATCATAGTGCCAGAGCTAGACGGGCCATCCACAACTTCAGAGAGTTTTGAAGGCCCTCCCATATCTTCATCCACACCAACTACTACTTCATCATCACTGCTACTGTCACCACTGCCAGTGGACGCTCCCATCTCCTCCACATTGTTTTCGGGTATGCCCCTTGAGCTAGAGGGTGTGATAAGCAGCTCACTACTAATTCTATCCTCTTGAAAAGCAAACCAATTGGCATTCGTGAACAAACTGCATAAGTTGCAACCAAAATTGTTAAATCACACTCCAGTACTTTTAAATGCACTAAGCTGAACAGTAAAATTACCTGTCATGATCTTCCCCAAGCCTCAAGGACGACATGACAACTTCAGCAGATTCATCATCAAAATAAATATGCTGAAAAATGTGATTCTATTTACTCCTTGATGTCCATTGGCAAGTCAAACAAAGTTTCTATAGTTTAACTTGAACCCTTTTACAGCAAGTAAAAATTTTGCTTCTAGAGTTTACGGTAAAACTTTCAAAATCTCTTTTTTCAATTTTAAATCTTCCTATAAGTATTACATGTTCTGATTATTTACAAAAGCTAAGATTCTACTATTCTAGAAATTAACCTAATTATTCAAGTTCAATATCAGCTCTTTTTTTAAATGTATCACAATAATACCTTAAAACAGTGCTATCCTAAAAAAAGACGAAAAAGACATCTATGATAAAATAAAATTTCAACTACAAAAGGTTCAAGTAGGTAACCATAAAGTGAAATTCATATTTTTTCTTTTTAATAAAAAAAGTAAAATCCATATTAATGATATCCTACTTCAACAAAAAAACCACCTTCGTGAAGCCCATAATTCATTTGGTCAATTATAAAAATTTTGACCAACAAAGTTTTATTGCTTTGAAGTCTTTTAACTCAAACCAGCACACCACAGTGTACAGACTTACCCCATCATTTTGCTCAAGGGACGTATGAACCTGCAACATTTATGATTAAAATATGTAAGCACTTGCAATGTAAGACAAAAGTATTTTTCTTATACTAATAATGTTGCACTTACAAAAATTCCAACAAAAAGAGGTTACCTCTTCAGCATCTTCATTTTCATATGCGTTGTTATATCTAAAAGCACCAGATATGCCCTCAGCAACATTGTAATCTCGGTCATGGACGTCTTCATCATCACTGTCTCTCATTCTATCTTGTAGTGCAGAGGGGCGACTGCAAAATATGGAAATGATGTATTGAGATGTAACGTTGATGACGTACAGTTCTTAATATTATTATATTTTCTAATTATATTAGAAGTATTGAATATAAGAGTTTTTAGTTATACTAGTATTTGAGTCTTATAATAGGTTAGAGTTAATATTTATTTGGATTATTATTTGAGTCATATTTAGTTGTTTCTTAGACAAGTTGGAGTCTTAGCTACTTTTCTAGTTCAAGTAGGATTATAATGTATTCTCTATAAATACAAGTATTGTAGGCCATTTACCATAATCTATCATTATTGAATACAAGAATTTTATTTTGCTTTATGCTATCTTTGCTTTGTGCTACTCCTTGCTCATCTTCTTTGTGATTTTGAGCAAGATTAGAGAGAAGATGAATCTTTGTGAGTCTTTTCTTCTCAAGTTATCTTGCAGTTTGCATTAAACGCCTATGCCCAAATGTAAATTGATAGGCGTAAGATGTAAATTGATAGACGTAAGTCATCCCTTCAAGATGGTTAACCTAAGTTGAAGATCTATAAATACATCCCACAAATATATTAGATCTTTCCCTAACTAAATGTGAGACTAATTTTGGGGATATCACATAAGAAACGATAATTTTTTCATTAAAAAAACAATGATAGGTGCAAAAAACAGCCTAATAAATTTGATCATGTTGCCATGCTTTGAAAAAAATACAATCATGTAAATCACTTTTAAATTGAAATAAGTATAAACCAGTACTAGTATATTGTGCAATATATGCTTAGGCCCCCTACAAGAAGACCCCTTCAAGACCACAATTCAGGTTTGCATAAGTGCAAAAGATTTGGTTAATTAGGATGCAAATCCAGCAATAAATTTGACAAACAAAAAATATTAAATAATCACATATAGAGCTGCTAAACTATCACTTCTGCAAGGATCCAAGGTATCATAAATTTTTAAAACCTTTTGCACAGTTTCGAATTACATGGTCAACAATTCTAATATTATCTTAAAATGAATCATTCACTCTATAAATAAATAGCACGAGTTACAGAAAGTGAAGAACTGATTGTAAACAGAAATTATTAAATTGTTTACATCTGAAAATAATGACAAGATTAACATCTATTAACAACAGATATTTAACTTGAAAGTAAAAAAGCAAAGTTCAAATCACTTCTATTTTATTAGGAAAAGAAAAAATATAGCGAGACTAGATACTAAAATCCTTACCCACAAGACCATTTATAGACATTTTCAACAACATTGCGCACTTGTAAGGCATTGGCCTGCCATGCAAGCCAAGCTTCATTTTTCTGAAAAACAAACAACTGGTTCAATGCCATACAAGGTAATGAAATTCACCATTACATCATTACCATTATCATCTACCAACTAATCCTAAATAATTCATGGTATAGGATTACAAGAAATATAACTGTATTAACTGGAAACACAATGCAAGCAACTTTATACCTCTAAGTGTGCATGAATATGGTGATTCATATTTTCCAGCTGAACAATTTTGTTAGCAATTCGAGTAATATGCCCAATGTTGCCATTTCGAATTTCTTTTTCCGTGTCATAAGGTACTTGTTGGCTGTAGGATCAGTAAAATATTTGGAAAACACAAATCCTTGAGATGCTCCACACGAATTGATTTCATTTTTTTGTTTCAGCAAACTAAAGTCATCAGATCAATCTGAACACAGTGAGAATGACCCATTAAAAACTTATCAGCTTACATACCACATTTGAACCATCAAGAAGATTCTGAATCTGATCACCCTGAACAAGCCTTTCAATTAAACTACATTCTTGGAAAAGATGATCAATTACAGCAAAATTACTGCACTCCAAGCATGAGACAATTATATTCTCCACAAGATGGTGAAGGGCATTGTTAAATGGGTATCTGGCAGTGTAACCAGAAAAAAATAGTCAGATCTTAAATACATATGGAACTTCAACGGATTAATAACAATAATTTATCATTTTCCATAAATTTGCTTACTCAAAGAAGAGATCCAGAACTCTTCGGATGGCACCTGAACTGGCCAATGCATTTTCAGCTCCCTCGTTGCCAGTCTTCAACAATACAGCAATGAACTCAACAATCTGCATTACATGTAGCAACACAAACAAGAAAACAATATCATTTTTTGGGTACCAGCCATAGCATAACTAAACTGCACGCAATTAATGTACAAACCTTTAGTCGATGCCTTCCTAGAGGAGGATTAAGTTTTCCATAGGTAGTAGGCAAAACATTTTTATCGGCAGTTACATCCAAATGTAAAAGCAATTCACCTGCACCATACAACAAGACACTTAAAACCAAAGAAGTTGATAATCAAGAGTTGATTAGCACAAATTGCACACAAACTTCTTTGAATGAAATTAGACATTCAAAAAATCTCCTAAAACAGCAATAATAATGTTTTAATAAAGAAAATATCCCCTATTCAGCAAAATAAATGGTCAAACAAAATCATATTTTGTAAAAGAATATAAAAAAACTAAAACCATGAGAAATGTACAGCCAGCCTAATTGAAGGAAGAAATATGTAAATAAGCAAGCTAAAAGTAACTACAAACTGAAATCAGCAAAAATGTAAACCATAACAGTGATGTTAACAAAAAATATTTGATGATACCTAGTTTCGGAAGCATTGCATTAACAGTCTCAGGCTTTACAGGGATTGGTGGTTCATACAAATGCTGACTTCTGAAAGAATGAAACAGTGACGGAGCTGGTTTCTTTGGATCCAACAAAGAGATGCAGACTGATAATGAATGGACCAGAGTGGATTTTGAAGATGAACTCTCCAGTGCATAATTAAATATCTTTTCTACAAAGCTACGTTCAGCAGGAAAGTAAACAGATAATATCACAGCAAACTGTACCAACCAAACAAATGACAACAAGAGATAAAAAATATATACACACCTGGGGCTGCAAATTTTGGCTGTTAAAGGTGATGGAATATTCCTTGTTATAGCAGATAATGTTTCTGCTGCATTAGCATGAACTTCTGGAGTGCTCTAATCAATCCAAAAAAGAAAATCATCAACAAAAAATTGGATAAGCTCACGCATAATTCTAAAAAATGCAGAAATACAAAATGAATAGCATAAACAAAATCAAAAACAAAGGAAAGGTTTTGCTCCATCAGTTGACAAAGTAATAAATTTATGTTCTTTCATTCAACCACAAGCACATGTAAATTCTTGATGAGATACAATAGGTGGTCAGCAGAATGAAAATTTCAATGTTGTTCAGATTGGGTAATGAAAAATAGGGCATAAACTAGATAAGTTAAGAAAAGGTCGGGCAAGCAAAGACCTACAGATGGACTCAGTTTTTCAATAAGCATCTCAACCAAATTGCTGTCAGCTAACCATTGCATGACTTCCACAAAATTTGGATACAAATGGTCATCAGTGCCTACAAGTCGAACCAACACCTGTTCAGAATAAAAACATATAAGCAAATAAAGATAGCAGCATTTTTTTTTTGGGGAAAAAAAAAGCAATGAACACAAGCATCAAGGATGAAGTTTTTAAGAAACTTTCTTTGAAAATGCACGATTTAAAGACATCAATAAATAAAAACGAAAGGAATACAAGAGTCGATCAGAGTTGGGTCTGAGCATCACCTCCATGATTGATGTTATGCCAATGAGGTCAACTAATTTGCAAAATATGTCTTCATGTACCTGATATATAACGTTCAATAATATAACAATTACCAATGACTGGAAAGTCAATAAAATTGGTCATAAAGTTATAGTGAAGAGCAAAAATTATTTAAGGCCTCACTTGGACATAATTCATAAGTGGAACAGTCTTTCGCAGCATGAGACAAACAACAACCTATACAAGAAATGTCACATAAACAATACCAGAGTCACAATGGTCCACTAAATCTCTTGTAACACAAGAAGACATAAATTAAATTAATTTCCACAAGCAAAATGTGGGCATACGTGGTTAATCTAGTGATGCAAAAATTTTCATGTAGTCAATCTGATGCACAGCATTGTGGTTCTCATGGTTCTTCATGCCATTAATCAAGTTGAAGAAAAGTTCTTCAATGAACTTGATCATCCTAATTTTGATGTTGTTTATTCCACGAAAAAGAAGAAGCATAAAGGGAAGAACGTTGCTTTATGAAGCTGCTGCTAGGAGTATTTATATGGGTCTTTTATTTGGAATGGTTGCTTATTATTAGGGACCATATTGCCACCATTCAAATCATTAAGTAAATTAATTTTCCCCTCTCCATCTCCCATGGCAGCCAACCAGAGAAAACTATATACCAAGTAGGAATGCAAAAATGCTCGTCAATAACTCTCTGAAATTCACACATTATTATAAGCTCCACGGTTGGATCTCTAGTTACCAAATTTGAACTCCTTACACGGTAGAAATCTTCAAGCAACTGAATCGAGGTCTAAACAGCGATCAATGCAGAGATCTAGTCAGAAACTCCAGATTGAGAGTGAACAGGCTCTATGAAGCACTGTTGGAGGTGAGGGCAAGCCCCTTCTTAATTTTCTTGCAAAATTCATTTTGTGATAGTGTATACCAACACACTGGACATATAGACTTGGCTAGGGAAGTCTATAAGCTAAGAGAAGTATTTTATGATGATGTTCACCCATATAATAGAGTTTATGACAGAGTTTGAGGGAAGGTTTTTAAGATCTTAAAAATCATCAAGCTCACATATTAAGGATTTTAGGCATAGTTAAAAAAAATCTTATTGAAGTACGTTGGATATAGCAAATCACCTTACTAAAGTATCCTGCCAATGAAGCACCATGCGGTCGATTCGGCTCAAGGAAAGAAAATAACAAATTCATCAACTGCAGTGAAATGCCAACAGTTACAAACAGTTATGCTCAATACTTCCAGGCTACCAGGGAATACAAGAATTACCTCCTCATCTTCTACCAAAGTTCTTAAGATGACATCAATTTCGCATGTAAATATCTCACAGGCAATGAAAGGAAACCTAGATTTGACAAAGTTGAGAACACCCCCAAAAAAAGGTTGGTCATAATAAGAACTAATAGAAGAGACAAAATATATGCCAATGCAAATGAGACCACAGTGACTTACTTGAATGTCCTTTTAGTTTCTGTATTCTCGAGAGGTTCCTCAACAATATATCGAAGCAATTGCTCCACCTGCACCCCATCACGTAGACTAGCAAGACAGTCATTCATTAGTAGAAAGAAAATAAATTACTGTAGGGTTGTTCAGTTTGTAGAATATTAGTTCACAGAATTGATCTGTATATGTCATGCATGAAATTGATTAAACATAAGGTGTCCTATGATGTTCATTAAATGATGCAAAACTGGAATAAAACTTTATGTTGTAGTATGATTATAGGCTTACAGCTGCTGATCATATAGAAAATTGTAAGAACCTACAATGGGAATTCTTCTCAGCTTATCAAAGTTTTCTAATTGATTAGGTTACAATGCAAAAAATGGTCTGAAATGCATTAGTTTACTACTGACATGATAACAGTACTTAGGATCCAGGATAGATCACAAACAGAACCTTCATACAATACAACCCACCTTCGCATTCACACTGGATGCTTCTCCTAGTGGCATCTAACCATTATACTAATGCATGCTTGATATGATTTATATGTTCAAACTTAAACGTAGATGCCAAACTGTATAGAATTGCATCTTGTTCCCACGACATGTGAAGCTATTGAGCAACCATATGTATAGACAAAAATTGTATATCCTGCATTGGCCCACACTATGCTTACTCACAGACTAAGCAGGAAATTCAAGGCTTAAGGTGAATGATAAAGTTTACCACAAAAGCAATACTTGGACAAGGAGTTCAAAAAAGGAGAACAAGCAAAAAGTTAGGCTCTAGGAAGGAAAAACAATATTGATAAAGATTTCCACTAAGGACGCAGTTAGATGGTAAGTTTGGAATTATTCAATCATCATCCGCCCGCTCTAAAAGAATTAAGGTTGGGGGTACTAATTCTTTCCTTCCACTTCAGCTCATAATGGGCTATATCAATGCTTACCTCCAACCATTATATATCCTTTTTTATTGTCTCGATCCAAGTTCTTTTTGGCCGACCATGTCCTCTTTTAATTTCGTTGTGGCACGACTTTCAGGAAAAGCCTTAGTTCGCCCTTGTCTACTTCTCACCACGATTGGGTTCCGTTGTAACCGTCACTTCCAAGGCACACCCTAGGTCGCCCTTGCATACTTTTTACCACAACCAGGTCGTCTCTAGGGAACGACTTAGCCCAAACACGATGAAGTAGAGATCTAAAATCCATAAAAATGTAAAGATGACAAAGTTTTTTGGCTGGATGCCCTTCCTGAAGCCACCCTCCTCCTTTATCCGGGCTTGGGCCCGACAATGCCAGATCCAAAAATAGAACACGGGCACAAGGATTGGCCGAGTTTAATCCTTCAAGAAATTCTTCCATAATGTAACAACCCGGCCTTTGTTATCTCTTAAAAGCAAATAGTTGCAATTGAAGATTATAAGCAGTCCCACTAATATACAGATCTTACCCTCAGATCTTGGATGTGTAGGACTACTTTTGTGGGATCTTACAATCCACCAATCTTTAAAAAATTACATCCTCAAACCTCAAAATTTTTTTCCTTTGTCCATGAGCTAGTTCATATCCAATTCAACCCACCATCTAATACGGTCCTAGATCGACTTTGTACCATATGTAATGATGCAACTCAAGTGCAAACTGATGGTCATGACGTTTCTTAAAAAGTGATTAACCAAAATTGAAAATCATAAGCACATCCTCACTAATATACCGGATCTTACCTTAGTAAGTATTGAATGTGAAACTAATTTTGTAGAATATCATATTCTACCCACCTTAAGAAATTTCGTTTTCAAACTTCTTTTCCTCAGATCATGAACCCAGAGCCCACGTATAGTATAGTCCAGCCCACCATCTAATACGGTCCGAGGTTGGTTTTGATACCATTGTGACAACCCAACCCAAGTGCAACCTCATAGGTCTACGTCGTCTCTTCAAAGTGGTTAACCAAAGTTAAATATCTATACACACACCCCCACTAATATTGAATCTTACCCTGATAGCTATTAGATGTAGGACTACTATTGTGCGATCTTACAGTTACTATGTCATGGATACCAAAAAGCATCTAAAAAGAATATTAAAATTTTGTCTAAACACTCAAGACTTTCATCATAAAGTAAACAAGTAATTCTAACAATATCCTCAAAGTAAGACACTAATAATAAAAAATAATCCACACAAAAGTCAGCGCAAAACTCACAAATTTATGAGCCGACTATTTAAAGCCTTGCATTCTTGTATTATTTCCTCTTCATCCAAAAGCTCCTCTAAAGTAAAATCTTCTTTGTCCAAAATTGCTTCCACCTGTTAATTAAAACTCTTTTAACTATACACCAAAAAGCCAACTATAAAACACCATGCATGAGGACACAAAAAATGTGTTAAAAGATCAAGTGTCACTGCATGTATAGAAGAACAATAAAGAACAAGTACTTAATCAAGATGTCATGTTTCATTTGAATTCAATATTTTTTGAATAAAATGTAACTCATTAGTTGTTCTCTGATAAAAGCAAATGACGATGGTCTACTCACCCAGTGTCACCACAGGTCCTCTTAGTATTTTACAATATTGTCATTTATTTCTGATTAGCAGAAATATTAGTTTCCTATTGAAAATTTTTAATTAGGATCTGCCATGCGTCCCCTAACTATTTTACAATATTATCTTTTATTTTTTATTCATAAAAGTATATTAAAATACAATTTAACCTTTTTATTACAAATAGAATTAGGAAATCTAAATTATTTGGAATTAGACTTTAAGATTTCTCAAATTAACAAATTGATGCATACAGACTAATTAATAAATAATAATATATTAAGATATTTAAATTAATTATAATAGATATGACTATAAAAATAAATATATACTATAATACAAATCAAGTATTAGAAATAAATATTATAAGAAAAACTTTTAATTAAAGTGTATTATATTTAAGTTAATTTAATAGTATGTAAAGGTCTAAATCACTTGAGAATAGTCAAATACAAAGATAATAAATAGCCAAATATCATGTAACTCGCACGGGCAAGCAACCAGTTTGGCAAATAACTTAACATGGTTGAATACTTATATGGAATTAGAGTACTGCAGATGAACTCCTAAGTGTTGCACGAGAGTAATGGTTAATAATAAATACTATACAGATGGATTGTGTAGGGAAGAGATGGAGAACAAATAAACAATCAAATTCATAATCAATACTCGAAAACTCTGCAATCACTAATCAGTGTTTTTTTTGGTCAGTAAATTACCTCTCTACAATCTAAGCAAGAACACCGATACAGATTTCGCTACAAAAATAAAAAGGCCAAAAATAATATATTTATCGAGGTGCGAATTGCAATCGACATGCGTAGTAATTCACTGCACTTGAACAGGCAACTTGGAAAGAACAAGTATGCCTATCACCAACAACTCTCTGAGAAGCCAACCATACACAATAATTGGCGCCAGGATCAATTACTTTCTTACTTTCCAGTAGAGGTGAAAAAGCAAGAAATTCATGACCAACCACAACTCAGTTATAGTTATAAACGGCCATCTTTATACAAAATTTCACCACCATCTTTCTCTTGCAGCAAGAGTCTTACTTTTTTAATACAATGATAAGAAGCAGCAGCAACAACAACAGTCCAAACATCCCCAGGGCCAATCCCCAATAAAAACCCAAACAACACCACACAAGATCATACCTCATTTCTCACTCACCACCCACGCCAACCACCGAAACCACCATTAAAAAACAAAAACCAGCTAGAGCAATCAAGCCCACTGATCGCAATCCGGCCGAGAAAGCGGGACTTACCGGCGAGGAAGCCGAGAGGGCGGGCATGCGCCAAAACATGGTCCAAACGAGCGAGCTCAAAACGAACACCTCCGAGCTCAAAAACAAAGAGCTGCGCCGAAGAGCAGCAAGCACCGATCTGTGGGCGAAGACGGGGGGTAAGGGAGGGGATCGAGATCGGAGGTGGTGGTGGAGATGGGAACCCTAGAAAGTTGGGAAACGGGAGATCTTGGCAACAATGGGGGAGGGGAGGGTTTGGATTACACCACCGAAAGATGGGGGAGACGACGACGATGCTAACGTGCGCTTAGGTGGGAGTGGGAAACGGCGCAGGTTTAGTGGGTGAACTGCGTCGCTTCCTCCCCTTCAGTTTGGATGTTTGTGCGTTATTAATTCAAACAAATATATAAACTCATTAAATCATAAAAGACGGTTAGATAATTTAAATAACTCGTCCCGTTTAAAAAAAATCTTATGATTATGATGTCTCCTCTTAATTAATACCAGTATATCCACTTTATTTTATATTCAAGCATCCGATTAATTTTAAACATTTTAGCGCATTTATAAAATTGGGTTGCACCATACATCCAAAAAAGTTATCATGGTTTAAAAACCTTGGATTTGGATTAGGCAGCTGGCTGTCAAGTGATTTGATTTGGAATTAACTCAAACCTACTTCGAGTTATTTGTATTATATTTCTAATTTTAGTATAATAACTGAAAATTTTTAAGCGGTAGCAAAATCTGTTAAGCGGTGGTAAAATTTAACCCATGAGATTAGCCACCGCTAGCGGTGGTAGTTGCCAAATTTATTTACTTTTTGTTTTTTATAAGATGAGGATAACCATAACTTAAGGTGACAATGTTCAATTTTGCTTAAAACAATTGCCATTGCTTTGCCACCGCTAAGTTGTGGCAAAGTTTAACTACAAGATTAGTTACTGTTAGCAGTAATAATTGTCGTTTTTTTAAAAAAATGCTGGTATGGCCACCGCTTGTGGTGACAATGTTCAATTTTTTTAAAAAAAGATTAACTACTACTTTGCAACAACTAAATGGTAACAAAATATAAGTGCAAGAATAGCCACCGCTTGCTTGCGCTGGCAAAATGTTTTTTTTCCAAAAAATAATTTTGGCGAGAAAATTCCCTCTAGTTTTTAATTTTCTTCGTTAAAATGGGCCACACAATAATTAAATGGTGTGAAGCTCGTTAAAGGCCATGTGTTCCAACAAGTGGCCATTTAATGGCCGCAAGTTGGAACACACAGTCAGAGGTGGTGGCCAGCCACCACCGCCTTGCAACCGGCCACCGCCCCTGGCCGGACCCTGTTGCCCCATGACTACCGCCACCGCTCCTCGACCACGCCACCACTGCTCCTCGGCCAGCCAAGCCACCACCGCCCCGCGGCAGTGCACCGTCCCTTGGTCATAGGAGTCGCCACAAGTAACTAGGTAAGCCATGGCTAAGTTTAATCACAGCATCCGGTGGCAATAGCCAGTTCGACCCCACCGCAACCGCCACGCGTCTTTGGGGGCTATTTCCTGTGGAAAAATTTTTGCCACAGAAGAGGCCGATTTGCCACGTGCATAACGGAACTTTTTTTTACTCGCGTTAAGCTGCCAATATTCGATCAACCGTGATTAGTTGTGAACTAAAATCATAAATCTTTGTGTAGGAAAAGAATCACAACTTTTTATAATTAAATCACATGATATACTCGCAAGTTTTTGAAGTATGTTTTTTTTAAAGTTAAAAATGCATATGTTTTAAGGTTTAGCCCATGCACCTGTGTAAGTTCAAACCAAAGCTCACCTTTCCCTCGGAAAGGCTAACAGAACCCCAAAAATTACTCCTGATATATATATATATATATATATATATATATATATATATATATATATATATATATATATATATGAGGAGAAAGTGACGCTGTAATGGAGCACAACCAACTTGGTTGTGCTCCAATTTTTTCAGCCGTTGGATTGAAATCCAACGGCTGAAAATAACCCAACCAACATCATCCCCCCCTCCCCTTCCTCTGCTTTCACCTTCCTTTTGGTCCGCCGCGCCCCTCGCCCCGCCCCTCCTCGCTCCGCCCCGCGCCCCCCGCCCCTCCCCCTGCGCCCCCGCCCCGCCCCACGGCCCCTGCCCCGCCCCTCGCGCCCCCCGCCCCGCCCCCACCCTTCCCCCCTCCCCTGCTTTCACCCCCCCGCCGCGCCCCTCGCCCCGCCCCGCGGCCCTCGCTCCGCCCCGCACCCCACGCCCCTCCCCCCCACGCCCCTTTCTCTCCCCGCGCCCCTCCTCCCGCGCCCCCGCCCCGCCCCACCCTTCCCCCCTCCCCTGCTTTCACCCCCAGCCGCGCCCCACCCCGCCCTGCGGCCCTCGCTCCGCCCCGCGCCCCACGTCCCGTTTCCCTCCCCCTCTCCGCCCGTTTCGCCCCAACCCCACGCCGGCGTCACCAACAGCACCGCCGACGGTGGCGCGAAAAACAGGGGCGGGGGAGGAGGGCGGGGTGGAAGGGGCGATGGCATTTTCGTAATAAACATTTGACTCGCTCCCGAGTCAATATTACGAAATAAATATTAAAAATAATTTTAAAAAATAAAATACTATAAAATAAAAACTTGACTCACTCTGGCTCGAGTCAATACTACAAAATTGATTTTTAAATTTTTTTTAAAAAATACAATACCATAAAATAAAAACTTGACTCGGACCCTCGCGGGATCGAGTCAAGTTTTAATTACAAAATAAATTTTTAAAAAATAAAATAATTCGGTAATAAAAACTTAGACTCGCTCATTTCTTGAGTCAAGTTTTTAATACTATGAAATAAATTTAAAAAATATAAGATAATTTTGTAATAAAAAGTTGACTCGATCCCGTGCAGGATCGAGTAAAGTTTTAATTACAAAATAAATTTAAAAAATAATAATAATTCCTTAATAAAAACTTGACTCACTCCCAACAAGAGTCAAGTTTTTATTAAGAAATTATTTTTATATTTTTTAAAATTTATTTCGTAATATTAACTCTAGTCGCAAGCAAGTCAATTTTTTATTACGAAATTATTTTATATATTTTTTAAATTTTATTTTATAATATTGACTCGAGTCTGGATGAGTCAAGTTTTTATTATGAAATAAAATTTTAAAAAATAAACTAATTCTGTCAATTTAAAAATATAAATTTATTCCATAATCTTAAAAAATATATAAAATAATTTCGTAATAAAAAATTGACTCGCTACCGACTCGAGTTAAGATTACGAAATAAATTTATTTTTTAAATTGACAGAATTAGTTTATTTTTTAAAATTTTATTTCATAATAAAAACTTGACTCATCCAGACTCGAGTCAATATTATAAAATAAAATTTAAAAAATATATAAAATAATTTCGTAATAAAAAATTGACTTGCTTGTGACTAGAGTTAATATTACGAAATAAATTTTAAAAAATATAAAAATAATTTCTTAATAAAAACTTGACTCTTGTTGGGAGTGAGTCAAGTTTTTATTAAGGAATTATTATTATTTTTTAAATTTATTTTGTAATTAAAACTTTACTCGATCCTGCACGGGATCGAGTCAACTTTTTATTACAAAATTATCTTATATTTTTTTAAATTTATTTCATAGTATTAAAAACTTGACTCAAGAAATGAGCGAGTCTAAGTTTTTATTACCGAATTATTTTATTTTTTTAAAATTTATTTTGTAATTAAAACTTGACTCGATCCCGCGCGGGTCCGAGTCAAGTTTTTATTTTATGGTATTGTATTTTTAAAAAAAATTTAAAAATCAATTTTGTAGTATTGACTCGAGCCAGAGTGAGTCAAGTTTTTATTTTATAGTATTTTATTTTTTAAAATTATTTTTAATATTTATTTCGTAATATTGACTCGGGAGCGAGTCAAATGTTTATTACGAAAATGCCATCGCCCCTTCCACCCCGCCCTCCTCCCCCGCCCCTGTTTTTCGCGCCACCGTCGGCGGTGCTGTTGGTGACGCCGGCGTGGGGTTGGGGCGAAACGGGCGGAGAGGGGGAGGGAAACGGGACGTGGGGCGCGGGGCGGAGCGAGGGCCGCGGGGCGGGGCGGGCGCGGCTGGGGGTGAAAGCAGGGGAGGGGGGAAGGGTGGGGGCGGGGCGAGGGGCGCGGGGGAGGGGCGCGGGGAGAGAAAGGGGCGTGGGGCGGGGCGGGGCGCGGGGGAGGGGCGTGGGGTGCGGGGCGGAGCGAGGGCCGCGGGGCGGGGCGAGGGGCGCGGCGGGGGGGTGAAAGCAGGGGAGGGGGGGAAGGGTGGGGGCGGGGCGGGGGCGCGGGGGAGGGGCGCGGGGCAGATTAAGGGCCGTGGGGCGGGGCGGGGGCGCGGGGGGAGGGGCGGGAGGCGCGGGGCGGAGCGAGGTGGGGCGGGGCGAGGGGCGCGGCAGACCAACATTTGCAGGGAGAGGGAGGGAGGGAGGGAGGGGAAGATGGTGCTTGGGTGTTTTTCAGCCGTTGGATTCAATCCAACGGCTGAAAAATATTGAGCACAACCAAGATGGTTGTGCTCAATTCAGCAATCTCATCCTCATATATATATATTGCCGTCTTTGGGTATATAGTTTTCCTTGGAGAAGTCCTCATGGACCTTTGGTACTTTGTATATTGGAGTTTAGAGTCAAACATCAATAAAAATAATTAATAAGAGCTGTAATTAATTTAGAAAATTTTTTAATTGATGTGTAAGCCTTATTATATACATGAGCTACCGTTCATATATATATATATATCATACACACACACCTTACATATATATGTTACAACTTTTATTTGAAGTAATTTAGTAGGTTGCACCACCCAAAATTCACATAGATAAATCAACGTAGAAATAAATTTTTAGGATAGTTATCATTTTTCAAATCAATCAAATATTTAAAACCATTTCATATATCATAATAATAATAATAATTAATTATAATAAAAATTAATTGTAAAATACTTTTAAATAAGTGCATTTTTTAAAAAAATTAAAAGTAAATCAATATTGATGTCTAAACAAAAAATATTTATTAACCTCCTATTTACTCTACTTCTAAAATATATAGGCATTATTATGTAGCCGATCATATAACCTATACATATATATGGGATTGGCTAGCCTGGGGGCGACCGCAGGAATAATTTTCTGCGGTCACCCTAATCTGGGCCGTCAGATCTAATTTGACGGCTCAGATCTGTTTTAAACAAAAACCCTAATCCTAACCCTCCACCCTCCACCTTCCAACTGCTTGCCGCTGTCGCCGTTGCCACCCTCGCCGCGCTGCCGCTGCCCTCGCCACCCTCGGCAGCGGCGCCTGCCACCCTTCGCCGCACCCACGTCCATGGCACCGCCGCCGTCACCGCACCCGTCCGCGTCGCCCGCCCACGCCCCCGCCGCGTCGCCATTGACCTCCGTAGCACCCTTTGGCGAGCCCCCATCCATGTCACCGCATCCCGCGCCCACGCCCCCACCCTCGCCGCCATCGACCTCCGTTTCACCCACGGCCGCGCCGCCGCCCTTGCTCCACGGCCGTGGGCGGGGTCGCGAGGGGCGCGGCAGCGCAGGCGGGGTCGGGAGTGGGCGAAGACTCGGCGGTGGCATGGCGATTCGGCCGAGGAGCAAGGGCGGCGCTGGCGGCAGGTCGCGAGCGGGCGTGGCAGCGCGGATGGCGACCCGGGCGGCGGACGCGGGCTGGGGTGTGGGTGCGGTGACGGCGGCGGCGCGGTGGACGTGGGCCCGGCGAAAGGTGGCAGCGACGCGGCCAAGGGTGGCAAGGGCGGCGGCGGCAGTTGGAGGGTGGAGGTTTAGGATTAGGGTTTTTAAAAAACTAGATATGGGCCGTCAGATTAGATCTGACGGTCCAGATTAGGGTGACCGCAGAAAATTATTCCTGCGGTCGCCCCCGGGTAGCCAATCCCTCTATATATATATATATAAAAGGTATAACTTACTTTAAATTTCCCCCTATATGTATACATATATACACCTATATATGTAATTCAATCTATATCCGGGTCAGAAATAATTATAGAATGTCTTATATAATTAGCTTAATTCACTCCAAGTTACAAAAGAATTTATGAACAATATATACTATTTGTAATATTTAAAATATATTGAATATGTATTAACTTAAGTGAGTAATAGAGTGCTGAAATGTCTTATAGCTAATATAGCGATAAGATCCAATCAGAAATAAGGAAGCTACAGTTGATTAAATATTTTTAATGGTAGTTTAGAACTTTGAGTAATAAATGAGTGTTATCACTCGTCTATATTTAGTTATTTATGTTAACACTATTGTCTCACATCTCTAAATAAGATAAGTAGTAATTAATATAAATGTGGGTTCCTAAGTTGTAAAACCCTCGCTTGTTGCCTTTCCTGGTTCAGGCCAATTTCGAGTCGATTCGAGCCAGATCTAGTTTTTTCACACTATAAATATGAGCTAAAATGGCCATAAGAACATAGTGTGGAGGTTGAGTATGCGCAATATACAGATGATGACTTTAGTTATACTACAACAGAGCATGAGTTATGACCATAAGCACAAGATATACAGATTTTTTTTGCTTGTGTTAGCCCGTGGTTTTGGGGCTAGATTTAGGTCGTTGTAGTGTTTAGTATATATTTAGGTTTTTTCAGGGTACCTCTTTTGTGTGCATTATAGGGATTTTGGATTATCGTAGTTACCCCTATGGGCTCAGTTTGATTTGAGTTTTAGACTTCTTCATTCGGCTGAGTTTAGGGTTTTGAGGACCATTTAACTTTTTTACCTTCATTTTTGTCCACAAAGCCACTTTTAGGCTTTAAATTAGTTTTGACTTTTGACAATCTCGATCCGAGCTCTCCGTCCGTATATATATATTGTATATACCCTATGTGAAGCCCATTAGGTCTACGAGTTGTCGACGTTCAGATCGTGCCACTGTACAAGACTGGTTCAACCACATCTACCCTAGCATTAGCCATCCATTTTTCAGGAGATTTCTCCCCCATTTTTAGATGATTTTACACCCTTAGCACTGCCGCCACTTCAGCTCGACCGACACCACCATGATCACCTTTCAACCAGCTGTCAACTAAGACCCTCCACTAGCTCTAGCGCCACCGTAGTCGCCATTGGCAACATTTCTTAGTCAATTTCCACCATCGCCACTGTGTTTTGGGCTACCTTTCGGTGCCGAAAAGCCTCCTCCGGAAGGTCATTTACCCAAACGGCTTGTTCTCATCAGAGACCTTCCATTTGAGTCCGCCCGGACCTCCATTGTGGCTGTAATTGATGCCAGTGACTCGCACTTCCCGCCGGCATTTTCGTGTCTTTTGGCCAGTCGCCAGCCGGACACTATCGACCACCACCGTAGACACGTTCCTCACTTGACGGTTGACATTTTGAGACTAGCTATGTCGATCGTCGCCACCGGAATTGTTGTTGGCAACTTCACTACCCAGATGGCAGTTTTGTGGATTTCCAACTATTTTTCAGCCAACCAACAACTGGGCTTCGTCGGTGACCACCTTAGTTACCATTGTCCCATCGTCCTCTGCCGATCCACGACTGGTGGTAGCCCTTGCAGTGCTGCCATGTGGCGCTTTCTAGCGACGAGCATCGATTGCTCATTTGGTGCCCAAATGTCCGTGTCCTCGTCCATGTGCCAACAATCTATTCGCCGAGCCCATGCTCGTCGCCCATCCTCCAGTCCATGTCCACCGGTCCAGATCCATCCGCGACCTAGGCTAGCTGATTGAGTTGCTCAGCTTGCCTAGGAGCTTAACTCCAATCGAGTTGACTCAGCTCGACTCAGTCCCGCTCTCCTGGGATGACTCCAATTCGTCTTTTAGTCCATTTCTCGACCGATTTTGGTGGTCGAAATTCCTTATGTCGAATATTCCGGTTGATGGGCTTACCATGCTATTATGATTTTTATTTATTTATTTTTTCATTTATTTATTATTATTTATTTCTTGTTATTTATATATTTGTCAATTATGATGCATGATTATATGATTATTTATTATTATTTATGATATATTTACTTATTGATATTAATTTTATTCATGTTTATCAATTTTTAATTAATTAATTATTTATTTATTCGCTCATGCGATATGTTATTGTTTGTTTGTGTTTAATTATATATTCATATATTTGATTTATTTATTTATTTATTTATTATTTATTCATGTTTAGTTGTATGTTCATATATTTGATAATTATATTGTTATTATTCGTGACTAATAGTTATTATTTATTTACTTAGTTACTTACTTGTGTATATGTTATTATTACTTGCGTACTTATGTAGTATATTTATATTACTATTTTATGATTAGTGCATTATTTATTGTTGTATATTTATTATTTATCTATTTATCTATTTATCTATGAGTTTATTTATTTATTATTTTTAATTAGTCAATTTTCCTTGTTATGTCTTGATTTGTGTGTCGAGTGTTTATTGTTGATTTGTTTGATGTTATTGTTGAAGTGAGTACACACCATGATCATGCATCATATAAAATTAGCGTTTTACTTAAGAGTTGGTTTTGATGTATGATTTGAAGTCCTAGCTCATTATAGATGTGCTGACACGATTGGAACTTGGACCACAGTTCTGTTAAGACTTTTCTCATTCTTATCGCATTATTCTATTATGGATTTAATTTCAAGATTGTAGGATGTGCTATTTATCATGGATTTATTCTATCATGGATTTATCAAACCTTACTTAACAAGGGTCATCTAGACGTATTTTATTTTCATAATTAATAACCTTTAAGGATGAGATCTATAAAGTTATTTTTGAACTTAGATCTACCTTATGTTGCTTTTGGGCCTATTTATATGATTATTTCTCAGCCTTATATATAATTTTTATCGAGTTTTCAGTGAGGCAAGAGTTGGTGAATTTAACTTGTGTACACCGTGAGCACGCACATACGTAGAGTCGCAATAAAATCTGGATTAGTGAGAGGGTTGTTCCATTCCCGATAGATCCTAACATCTATACTTTTTGAGCTTCTTCACACCCAGAGAGGCATGGAGGAGACGAATAATGTTGTGTACATCGCATGTTTAGACTTGTGGTATCAAATGTACTTAAGGAGACTACTTGAGAGTATTCGGTTATTGCGCTCTTGGTAAGGTGTTATATAGAGATTTCGAGAGGGCTTAGGTTATGTGTTTTTCCTAAGAGTGAGATCAGTTATTGCTGAGAAATACATTTGCCCACAGTGACACAACACTAGTTCAGTTCGAGATGTTATCGAATCTATAGTTTGATAACTCTTCAGTAGATACTCTTTGAGTGTTCCCATATAGAGTATATACAGATTTTTTGTCCTCGTGAAAATCAGCTTCTACTAACCCATTTGTACTAGTTATTTTTCAGTACCAATAATATTTGTTACCTGTGTATTTTATATTATATATTTAGGTCTTGTGTTCCACTATTAAGTCAATTTTGGGGAAAAGACAAATAAATGCTACACACA
Source organism: Piper betle (assembly GCA_033002965.1). Classification (NCBI taxonomy): domain Eukaryota; kingdom Viridiplantae; phylum Streptophyta; class Magnoliopsida; order Piperales; family Piperaceae; genus Piper; species Piper betle. The sequence goes on along the minus strand of JAURVB010013386.1, from coordinate 24,104 downwards.
CTAGTGTTCAGTGCATCGTTATTTTATTTCGTACTTTTATTGGTACTTGATGCATTTTATGTATGTTTAGTAATGTTTTCCACCTTCAAGATACCAAGAGGGTTATTTCAATCTATTTTATCGTTCAAGTCTTATATAAATTAATTGATTTAGACATGACTCGATTCAATCATAATATTTTTGATTTAATTTTAGGTGATCCGAAATTAGATTGTTACATAAGTTCTTTAAAGTGGCTAGTCATTTAAAGTAAAATTTATTAATTTATTTTCACATGATATCAGAGCCAACCTACCCTGGGACTTTCTGTGTGTAACGTCTCATTAACGTCCACATATCTATTAATTATGGTATGACATAATTTATACGGCTCATTTATAAAGTCAATGTGGTTAGTCTAATATGATTTGCATGTACGAGGGTGAATTAATACTAATTGTCCCACATTTATATATATAATGAATAATAAATAATATAAATGTGGTTTCATAAGTTCTTTAAAGTGACTGATCATTTTAGAGTGAAACCATAGAGGCAGATACAGTCTTACGACCAATATTGAGATTAAATTGTTTACTTCATTACAAGTTTTATATTTCTTTTGTGTAATAAGTAAACATACAAAGTTGCCTCGGTTCTGTGAATGGAACATAGCTCGTGTGTCTTTTTGATTTTTTAAGTAGTAGCTAGTCCGACCATACAAACAAATATAGCATGTGCTTCAATGAAAAAGAGGTTGGAAGGTGGGTGATAAAGACTTCGAAGTTTGTAGCCTACCTACGTGGAAGCATCCCCTCCATCGTCACGAAGATTATACAAAATTAAAGATACGTACGAATTCCATAGCCAATATCACAACGTAGATAACACACGATAGCAACGAACGTATACATAAATATTGTTGTTATCAAAGGATTCCAACAGCCATAGTTATTGCCCACAGAAAATGGTTAGCTACCCTCAAATCAAGTTACTTGGCAAGTTCTTTGATTTCTAATGCATGAATATTAATACATGTCAATATATACACGTGTCAACTTGATTATAATGACCGGATTTAGACTAATTTGATAAGTATTTTTGTTGAATAAAAATTTTAACTTTAACTAAATTATACAGATGATAAAACCATCATCAATAAAACTTTTTTTCAGATTAAATCATCAAAAAAATAAAATTTAAATACAGAAGCATACCTGAATCCATAGTAGCAAAACAATTCTTCACTTTTTTAGGTTTTAATCTTCCAAATTCTGCACCGGTTTTCCAAAGCCAAAGTGTTGTGGATGATGAAATACCAAAAAGAAAAATTACGGTGCGAATTCGGGACCATAACCATATTTATTCGTATAACCGTATTTATCCTTATCTTTCATAATTCCAATTTAACTCAGATAAATTAGAAATTACGAAAATAGTATATACACATATTTATCCATACTTATCTTAAATATATAGTATATTCACTATTTATCTAAATATTAATAGCTCATTAACCTTATTTTTATTAGATCAATTTAATTTATGCACAAACCTTATTAATAGCATATAATCATTATATACATATATATACGTCCAAAATCTAACATTTTTTAGTTTTACCAAAGCAATTTGGAAAGCATTCAAGAGTATAAACAGCAGGCTTTCTCTGTGATCAATTATTTAGAGGGCAAAAAGTATATGAAAAAGTAGTAATTCATTGCCACGGCCTCCCTGGCCCCTTGCACCACTGCTCTACCCGGGCCACCACGGTATTATCTTTTCAATTTGCCAAAGATAGCCGTGGCTAAAAGTTATTTGCTTATTTTATAAATTTATCACAAAAATTGCGACAGGTAACTGGGTAAGCCATGGCTAAGTTTAGCCACGGCATCATCCGGTGGCAATAGCCAGTTTGACCACGCTGCAACTGCCACCGCGTCTCCGGAGGCTATTTCCCGTGACAAACTAAAATTTACTACAGGATAAAGCCCATTTGCCATGTGCATAATGAGCTTTTTTTGTACTAGTGTTAAGCTGCCAATATTCAAATACTCATTAAATCAGGGCTTGATCAACCGTGATTAGTTGTGAACTAAAATCACAAATCTTCGTGTAGGAAAACAATCACAGGTTCTTATAATTAAATCAAATGATATACTCACAAGTCTTGAAGTATGTTTTTTTTTAAAGTTAAAAAAGCATATGTTTTGTGGTTTAAGTCAGAAATGTATTCGCATATTGCATGCTCATGCATTTCTAAATTTAGCTGGTGATTGGAAACAAGCGATTGAGCAAAATCACAATATTCAGGTTTCAGCCCATGCACCTGTGTAAGTTCAAACCAAAGCTTACCTTTCCCTGGGAAAAGCTAACGTGTTCTTTAAAGTGACTCAATATGTGTTCAACGTGTTAAAGCTACTATAAAATGAATTTTACACTTTTATCCGCTCACCGTGTTAAATTAGCTCGCATTCTAAAATGAGTTTTATTTAAAAATAAAACTCATTGACTCATTTTCACATGTATCAGAGCTAACCATGTGTTTCACATCTCATTAATACCAACATTTCTATTAATTGTGGTACAAATTAATCTATACGACTCGTCTATAAGCACAACACGATAAGTCTAATATGACTTTCTCGTGCAAGGGTTAATTAATATTAATTGTTTCACATTTATATGCGAGATGATTGGTGAATAATATAAATATAATTTTTTAGATTCTTTTAAGTGGTTAATTATTTTATAGTAAAATCTATAACCCATTTTCACAATTTATTAGGTCTTACGGCCAATATTAAAATTAAATTATTTATTTTATTAAAAAGTTTTATATTTCGTTTGCACAATAAGTAAACAAAGCTCGTGTCTTTGTTTGAATTTTTGAACCAATAGCTAGTCTGACCATGCAAACAACGTATTGCATGTGCTACAATGAAAAAGAGGTTGGAGGGTGTGTGATAAAGACTTAGAAGTTTCTAGTCTACCTACGTGGCAGCATCCACTCCATCATCACGAAGATGATACAAAATTAAACATATGTACAAATTCCATATCAAATGTCACAACTTAGATAACACACATAGCTATGAATGCATACTTCAATAATTGTTGTTATCTAAGGATTCGTACAGCCATAGTTATTGGGCAAAGAAAATGGTTAGCTGCCATCAAGTCAAGTTACTTGGCAAGTTCTTTGATATTTAATTTATGAATATTAATACATGTCAATAGATACAAGTGTCAACTTGATTATAATAACCTGATTTAGACTAATTTGATAAGTATTTTTAATTTTTACCAGAGCAATCTGAAATGCATTCAAGAGTATAAACAGCAAGCTTTCCATATTATCAATTATTTAGAGGGCAAACCGTATATGAAACAGTAGTAATTCATGTTAGTCATATTAAGTTTTTGGTGGAAAATATCAGGGTCGGATAATCATTATCCTGGACACGTCAAACATACGGATGCAAAAGAGATAATATATAATATCTGTGATCAATTTCCTTGATACGTGCGTTCTTGGTTATTACAACGTTAGTGTATATTATCCTAAGGCGGTGTAGTCCTTGTCATTGAGAATTTGCTACAACACTTAGAATATATTTCTTTAATTAAGAATATTTAAAATTTTAATTATAATAAAAAAATTTAAATTAATTATACAAGTGATTTAATAAATTTAATTAATTAAATAGATTTAAACTAATCATATAAATGCAGAGAGTTTGGTATAATATTTACTGCACCAAATCCTATTAATTATCCAAAAAAAGGCCAAAACCATTTTTTAATTTTATATTCAGGATAAACAAACCAATAATAATTATTAAGTTACTTAGATTTTCTTCGAGAAATTAACTACTTTAATTCATCAACTGACCCAATTTTTGCCATGAAGCCTTTCATACTAAAAACCGCTATATAATCAAGTGGTGTTATTTTATCCATGCAAGAGATAATCTTCACCCACCTAGCCCATGACTTTCAGAGGAAGATATATATGTCTATTCCAATTCTGTGTCCACATATATCAATAATTTTATGCATATGAATCCGGTAATCACCAATCATCCGGTTTATGGCTTTTGTACACGTTACGCATGAAATTTTTTTCCCAAGGTACGTTTGAATGAAACTGCACCCAATATGGAGTACGAAGTAAGAACTCTTTGCTTGCACACTTCTCCAATTCCATTTCTTCAAACAAACATTGACCACAATCCATAAACGAAATACAAGTGCCAACATTGATGAATCTTCCATTGCAAAGAAGAGTCAAAAAAGATGGTTTTAGTTGGAACAAAAAATTTTTAAGAAACATTTATATATATGCAAGTAATATTATGATCATCTGTCTAAAAAAGCTAGAAAACAAAACCCATTTCTCAAGTCAAGATGAAGAAGAAGAAAAGGCGTCTGGTTTTGGGGGGTGGTGCTAATCTTGGAAGCCGATCTTCTCCCAAATGGCGTCGCGGACCCGCCAGAGCTCCCTCCCCTTGAGCGCCCGCCCCGACCCTTCCTCAACCGAGCAGCTCACCACCCCACTCCGCCGCCTCCGCCTCTCCACCTGCCGCGCCAAGTACTCGTGCGGCGGCACCCACTTCTTCTCCTCCTCCACCTCCTCGCCCTCACCATCGCTCTCCACCACCTCCTCCTCCTCCTCCTCCTCCTCGTCGTCCGAATCCCTCCTCGCCCTCGCGATCCCCGTCCAATCCGGGATGTTCACCGGCATCGACGCCGGCGCCCTCCTCGCCGCCTCGGCGGCCTTCTTCGGCGCCCGCGAGGTCGGCCACCTCCTCGCCGCCGCCGTCGCCTCCACCGCCGACCAGAGATCAGCCTCGTCGAACTCGAAGGCCTCGTCGGACTCCATCGGCGAGACGCCGGAGAAGGGGAAGAAGCGGGCCGCCGGTTCGGCGGACGTTTTCGGGGCGGGTTTCGCCATTTGATTTTCTTCAGCCGCGGGCCTCCTTTATAGGTGAGCTCGCGACGAACAGGATAAGATCCTTCTGCGAAGTTACGACAATGCGCGGCGACTAATTTGGGGATTTCGGTTGACTTCTCCGAAGAAGAGGATGTGAAGTTACTAAATTGCCACTGTCGTGAAGAAAGTTTGGTGGTGTATCTTTATTTAAAAAGTATTCGATGGAGTGGATAAAAACTCAGCCGTGGATTAAATTTATTATTTTTAAGTTTTTAATTTAAATACTTATTATTTAAATTATTTTATTTTTTATGATTATATTATATATAATTAAATATAATTAATTATAATTAAATCTATTAATATATATATATATATAAGAAATAAGTTTCTTATACTGCAGCACAGGCAGGCCTGTGTTGCAATTTGATCTTGGTCATTGGATTAACATCTAATGGCCAAGATAAAAAATGAGATAGGGCCACCGGCGCCGCTGTAGCAGCGACGACGGAGGGTGGGGAAGAGGTGCCTGGCCACGGTGACGGCCAGGGGCGGCGGCGACAGGGGATGGGGTTGGTTCGGGGGATGACGGCAGGTGGTCGCGGGTCACCACGCGGGGCGCGGCGCGGCGGGGTGGCGGGTGGGGACCGAGGGGGCGGGCGAGGGTGGTGGGCAGGGGACGGGGGGGCGTTGCGCGGTGGGGTGGCGGGCAGGGGACGGGGTGGGGGGGCGCGAGGTCGCCCGTTGCCGCGGTGGGGAGGGGCCGGGCGAGGAGGTGGGCTGCCGGGGTGCACCGCCGTGGCCGACCCTGGCTTCAGGAACGACCGCGACAACGGGGCAGCGGCCTGGACTGGGTGGGGGTGGTGTCGGCCGGCGGCGGGCCGGCGGGGAAAAGGCGGGGCGGCTAGATCCGTCTCCTCGTCGCCGTCGGTGGTGGGGGGAGGGGGTCACTGCGAGGGGGGCTACGTCGCCGCCTAGTCGGCCGGGGCGGCAACGGGTGGGGCAGGGGGTGGCGTTGCATCAGCAGGGGCGGCGGCAATGCCACCCATCCTTTTTTTTTCATTCAGCTATTGGATTGAATCCAAAGGCTGAATGGCTGCAAGCAACTTACCTGTGCTGCAACAGGAAACTCATTCTCATTTATATAATAATAATTATATTATTTTATTATTTTATTAAATCAAACTACGAATTAATTTTGACTCGAATTCAAATTATAACTAAATCAAATTAAATCAAATATTACTTTTTAAACTTAATTTAAAAAATTAAAATTAAAATTTAAATATTTAAATATTAAATTTTAAGTCAAACTAAGCAAACGAAAATACCTATCAAGTGGGTCGAACAATTAATAACTGGATAAAATATGTAGGACACGTGTTGTGCGATGATTAGTTGAGGAAAAAAAGGGGACGTGAGAATACTGTCCACGTGTGGTGGAAGAAGGTGGGGGCCACGAAATGATTGATTTTGGGGGTAAGGTTGAGATTCATGCACAAGTCATCGGGAGTACCACCCCTTGGTTCATGACTTCGCTTTGGAAAAAGGGTTAACTCTAATAAAAAAAAGGTTAGCGGTTTAATCGTGTTATAATCTCCGTTCTCAAAGTCTATGTTTTCGTAACTTGTCCAGGTGTTAACGTCTGAGCGGTTGAGAGAGAAATACCCTCAAAAATTAAAGAGGATTAATTTACATGTGATATGAAAAAAAAAATTAAAAAATGTCCCCAATATATACACATGGAATGGAATTAAAGAAGGTCAACAATATGCCAATCTGCTCAAATGGGGCTATAATTTATAACATAAATAGTCATATAAATATAAGTGCTTTCACCTCAATAAAAACACAGAATTTTCTACTATCCGGGATCCGGCCTTCTATTCTATTCAATATCTCCATATTATATGTATATTTGTTAATTAATGACAAAATTGAACATATACAATCATATATGTGGCATAACTAAAACAAATCATATTGTCATATCATTAGCCGACGTAAGCACATTAAAACAAAAAATAATTGGATTGCATGGACACATACCTTCAAAGAAAAAGCAGCATTATTGAAGTATTGTATTGAAACATTTGAACATGATTATTTATTTAGGGTCTGTTTAGTTGTCATAAAATTATATGAAAGAAATATAAAAGTTAAAAGTCAAGAATATCTTTATGTTCATATATCTTGAAATTTAATTAAAGAAAATGTTATTTTCAGTTAAAATAAGTCTATATAAATATATTATAAAATAATATTTTTTTGTAAAAAATATGAGAAATTGGGGTAAATTTTAGAAAACACGGATAAGAAAGAAATATTTTATTTCATCTCATTTTTATACTAATCAAATATTAAAAAAAATTATTAAAATTTTCATATCATTTTCTTTCATTGTATTTTTATTTTTTATGAAATTTATTTTATTTACACTATTTTCATTCAAACCAAAAGAACCCTTCCCCATGATTGTGATTTTTGTCACCATACTTGCAAATAAAGAGTTATCCAAAGAGATATTTTTTTTGCGCTGCCATATAAGATACTAGTTACTAATTATTTCCCGTAAGTAAGTTTTATTTATCAAATTAAGTTCAAAGAGTTTTTCAAACGACACTAAGCTGCTTGGGCAGTAATTAATTTGAGAACTGCTTTCCCAAACAGCAAGGTTATGAGCCAAAAGATTACACGATCCAGAAAACCAACTTATATTTACACGCAGATACTTAGTTTGTAACAAAAGACGATCAAAAGTGATTATGTGACTATTATAAGGAACATTAGGCCAGTCTTTATAGATGTGAAAATTTGCATTAGCTAATAACTGGCCACCGCACGATTGCGTAGAAACTATTAATCTAATGGTTTAAACATAAGTTAACAAAATGCAAAATTTGTTATAAAATATTATCATTAAAAACCGGAAAGTGTAGATAACCAGCAGACAGTATAAAAATCCCAGCATTATCGAAGAAATCCTACAAAGATCACCTAAAGATAAGAACACTTTCGCTTCCCAATGAAATGGGCATGATACTTGTGATTTGAGGAGCCCTTTTGTCTTCAAGAGGTTGTTCAACTTGACTCACCTTCCATTAGTCTAAAATAACTCCGACGCTCAGTCAATCCTCACCAGGTTTTGAAGTTTCTTTTACATCTAAAGCGCTCAAAAATTTACTGAGAAACACGTGAAGTTCTAGACGTCTTGACTCAGTTCACCTGTTTTATCCCACCGTTTTATGGCAATTCAACATTTATCTCAAGAAGCTCGTTAGTCGTGCATCAAATTGCACATTTGATAATGATATTTGAGGCACGTCATTGTTCTGCGATTGCTCATGCAAGACCAAAAACAGATCCTCAAGAGATTTTTAGTTGACGTTTTAAAGATATTATCACGTTTCAAATAGGTAGATAACGACAGATCTGATCACGGCTATTAAAGTTTAAGGATGTCGTCCATTAGGGAAGAGACAATGCCAAAGAAGAAATTGCCAAAAAGTGACAAACGAAACACCTACTTCTCTCTTTCATATGGGCAATTTATACTTGAAGATTATTGATTATTATTAGACCCGAGCGTGGTTTGGTTTTCCCAACTGAAAACGATTTACGAGTTTGGTCGGTTCTAATTCGGTTTTTTGGTTTTAATTCGATTTAACCGAAATGCTATTAATTGATTATGGTTTGGAAACCGTTTCCGAATTGAATACCCGAAACCGAATAACAATACACCTGAGTGGGAAGCGGACCGGAGGAAGGAGGTGGAGGAAGCAGACCGGAGGAAGGCCGCGGAGCGGCCAGCTTGCTCTGCCCCATCTCAGCGATGGAGTTTTGCAGGTGCCGCATGTATGCCGAGGTTGGCGACTCGCTGGCGTTCGTCCACACATCACCTCACCATCAGCTGCCGGCGACGAAGACGGGAAGGGGGCAAGGGGATGGGAGGGCGAGCAAATGGGGATAGGGGGGTGGCCGGATACTCTGAAAGTGCAAAGACGCTGCCTTTGGGGAGTTGGCAGCCGCCGGTAATTTGGGGTCGCCTACTCTTCGACAACATCTCCTTCTTCTTCAATCTACCTTCTTCTACCTCTTTCTAGCTCCTGATCTTTCCAACAAATCTTGCATCTGCAGCAATACCCAGCAAGCAATCGGCTTTTCTATCTTCCACACTGCGCATCAATCCATCTCAGCTCCAGGACAGGGCAAGAGAAAAGCTCGAACCTTTCCATCGTAGCTATTTTATTTTTCTCAGAAAAAATTGTGGGGTATTTTACTTGGGCTTGCAATTATTGAAGGATGAGGAATATGAGCAAGAATTAGTATATACTTGTGCTGTTTCATTCCTGTCGTGAATGGATACCTTACAAACTCTTCATTCTGTGAATGCAGCAAAAACAATTCTTTGGATATTTTTCAATCCAGCAATTAATCCTTGTCGTGTATCATTGCTAATAAAACACCCATGTATATAACTTCAATTTTTTTTGTTTAAAGAAACAATTATACGGGGCCAAACAAAAAGAGCCACAAAAAAAACCTTTGAATATTTTTAAGGCCCAGAAAAATGCGTAATTTTTTTTAAAAAAACAAAACAATAAATATTAAAAAAACAGTTAATTAATTGGTTAGTTTGGGTGAAATTTGGTTAACACTGAACCAAACTGAACTTATCCGGTTCGGTCACCAATTCTAGTCGATTATTGTGTGGGTAAATTGATTAATTCAGCAGTTCAGTTTGGTTTTTAACGACTGTTTGTACAACCCTAATTATTATCATCATCACAATGGCCGAGAGCACTCCATCGATTTCACGTGATTCCCAACCTACTTCAACACCTGCAATCACATTCCATACAATTTTCCCGAAGATATCAGGAATACCGACGTAGGCCGTGATGCAATCACCTTGGCCAATTTTCTATCAACACTCCATCGTCCTCTGACTGCTACTGATACTCACCTAAGATGCCAACTCTCAATTTTCAAGTGTAATTAGTAATTGTGTAATACAGTAATGGTTATTTGATTTAATTTTGAAACACATACAAATGCTTGCAATTTGAGCAAAGTTTTAGAAACATTCATGAACCATCAACATCTGAGCTGATATACTACATGAAAAACCCCACGCTACAACGACGGAGAATTCACTCACAAACAAGCTACATGCAATCAACTGCACAAACTAAGGGTCTATTTGGTTATGCAAAAGAAATGTAAAACTAATGGTCTATTTGGTTATGCAAAAGAAATGTAAAATCAAGAGACAAAAAATTTCATTGTGTTTGATTGTCGAAAAAATTAATCAATTTTTTTTTTTAGTCAAAACAAGTCCACGAGAAAATTTTATAAAGTAATATTTTCTTGTTAAAAACAAAAAATATTGAACAAAAATTTAAAAAGCACACATGAAAAAAATATATTTTATTTTTACCTCATTTTCTGATATCCAATAATGTGAGAAAAATTTTTAAAATTTTCGTGTCATTTTATTTTATTACATTTACAATTCGCATAACATTATCTTTCATCTACTTTATTTTCATGCAAACAAAGCGGACCCTCAGTGAGAGGTAAATCTAATTTAAATTATTAAAATATATTAACAAACACGAATAGTATTTCACCGTTAATCTATTATAAATAAAATTACATTTTTTAAAAAAGTTTAAATTGTAAATCTGGTGCAAATATCTTTAATCCTTTATATGTTAGCCTGTAAATTAGAATTACACGGTGTGGGGTGTGTATTCTAATCACCGGGATTGTAATATTTTTTGGATTACCCATGAATCTCGTAAGAAAATTGTGTGAATATAGTTCACACTTAAAAAAACTAATATCACTAAAGAAACATCTAATGCAAAGAATAACCAACATCAAGAGGGGCTCAATTCTTGGAGGCTCATAAATTTTTTTCCTTTAATTAATAATGCAACCTAGTTAACGCAGCAAGCATTCCTAAAACATGTTTCATAAGTCCACCAAAGATGCACACCGTAATACACAAATGAAATGATGAACAATCTGTATCGCTCACATAAATAATCTTTGTAATTGCTTGCATAAATATCTTTTTAAATACCACACTTTCTATAATATAACACCTATGGGCTAGCTAAAAACATGAAATGAATATTTAGCGCAGCTAAGATGAACATATTAGAAATAAATAGTTATCAATAAGCAACGGCAAAAAGGAACAGTGTTCATGCTAACAACTCAACAGATAACAAGAGAACATAACCACCGAGCCGAGAAGGATTCTATAAGCTCGTTCCTACATCGCCACTCTTTAACCCCAATTATGCCATATGAAACGAATAAGCGACTATCAGCCAAATATGTTGTGTTAGTATAACACAAGCAAAAAACTAGGATAAAGTAAATGTCTTCAGGTTACTCATCAAAAAAAGCATGTTTAAGTCCAGCTCATTCTATCTGGATCAAAAATTTCCTGCTCAATTATCCCATCTTCAACAACAAGGAAAGTTCAACAAAACAAAAGAACGAGCCCACGAAGAAAGAAAAAAATTGCACATAGAAGAGGGAAGAGAAAGGGTGCACCGATCCGGCGAAACACCAAAAGATCGCTCTTTTACGCTCAAGCATCGGGGATTTCAACGTCCCCGTCGGCAATCTCGGTCTGCAAGTCCTTGGGATCCTTCCCATCGACGGTGCAGCCGACGGAGACGCAGGTGCCGAGGATCTCCTTGACGGTGCCGGTGAGGTCCTTGGCCATGGACCGGGAGCGCATGACGCGGGCGATCTCGACGACGTCGTCGAGGGAGATGTTGCCGGAGTGCTTAATGTTCTTGGTCTCTTGCGGTCGCGCTCCGGCTCCTTGAGGGCCTTGATGACGAGGGCGGCGGCGGAGGGGACGACGGAGACCTTGGCCTGGCGGTTCTGGACGGTGAGCTTGACGGTGACGCGCAGGTCCTTCCAGTCCTTGGCCGTCTCCTTGGCGATGTCCTCGCCGATCTTCTTCGGGAGAGGCCGAGGGGGCCGATCTTCGGGGCCAGGGAGGAGGCGGCGCCGACCTCGCCGCCGGTCACGCGGACGAAGACGTCCACCACCTGCGACGGGTCGAACTTCGGCGGCATTGCGGCGGCGGCGAAATAGAGACGACGTCACGGCGGCGGCGTTTGAGATTTTTACGGCTAGGGTTTTGGAGTTTGGGGAGAAACGAGCGTTTTTACATTTTTGTCCTTTTCGGGGCGATTGGGCTTGAGAAGATGGGCCGTGGGCTTTTAATTATATTATTAGCCCATGAATGGGGATGATCAGAGTTGCTGAATCATGCATTTTTTCTAATAATAATTTCTTTGAAAGTATGAGATAATTTCTAGAGATTTGAAGACAGCTATATATATAAGAAGTTACGGCCAATGATCACAAATGATTGAGATTATGCTTACAATTTTTCATCCATTTTTGGTGGTATTCCATGAAATACCTAATTTAAAAATATTAATAAATAATTAAATATGAAATAAATATATTGAATTACACTATTAAATAACAAAATAAAAAAGAAACAATGAAGGGATGAAAGAGGTTGTTTGGTAGGTGAAGCTTGAACCTTTTTTTTTGGGTGTAAAAAATTATAAATTGGCCTAGCTATATTAGGCTAAAGGCGATCGAATCTGACTACCATCTAAGTATCTAACGGATTAGGTCAACCATGGTTAGGTATTATTATAAAGGCGAGGTAATCATGGAGATAAATAAAAAAAATGAAATAGCAAGAAAAGTAAATAAATACATGCTGACCATACAAGTTCATTAAAAATTTTATTATTTTTGGTATGGTATATTGAGACCAACAAGAGGAATGAGGCAAAGAGATCTTCTATCCCCATACCTCTTCATTCTTCTTGCAGAAACTCTCACAAGACTCAATAAAGTTGAATGCTCCGCTGAAGTTTCTGCAAGAAGAAATGAAGAGGTATGGGGATAGAAGATCTATTTGCCTCATACTATTTGCAATGGGAGCCTGGTAATAGCATTGAAGAAATGTATAGTCTCGCTAAAGTCTGAGCTCGTACTATTTGGACTTGTTTTACTCCCCACCGTGATGTTTCTTCTTCTCTCCTATTATTTAACTCTTGGGAGGAAATTTTCACATTGCACCCAAACTCACAAATCATATCCATAGATGGAAGCTACTCTGCAACTCCTCAAGCATGTCATGGGGAGGTGCTTTTTGGACTTGTAAATTCTCTCACTTGGAAGCAATCGATGGCTGTGTGAAAGGGTAGGTGTGGAGTTTGCAGAGCCTCACGCATTTTCCAATGTCTCCACTTCATCAAGAACTCTAATAGAAGTCATCCACTCCCTTCTGCTTTTATTAAATAATTATAATTATAATAAGAAGTCTTGTGATCCCATTAGTTGGGAGCTTCATGATCTTTTTAAAAGTGTTAATACTTCAGTTGCAATTGTAAAAACAGTAATTTACTGGGTTGATAGATCCAAAACTCGTTAGCTCGCATGTTAGCTCGTCATGTGGCTAATCCTGACTGTATTTAGTCAAATATATTTTCTAGTGTTTTTTTGTAGGTAGGCCGAAGGTCTTCCTTTCTTGCAAAAAAAAAAAAATGATTATCTTTGCCGTAAAATTTGGTTCAACTTTTTACTATAGAAATGATACGGTGTAATAATTTGTACATTTATCATTATTATTTAGTTTATATATATATATATATAGGGCCGCTTCCTGCGCAAGACGCAGGGAAGTTTATTTACGCCACTTTTTATTTTGGGTCGTCCGATTACAAGGACGGTCCAGATTTATTAGTTTTTTTTTAAAAATAATTTTAATTTGATCTGTACCGTCCGATTAAAAGGACGGTCCAGATCATATGGAGGGGCGGAGGCGGAGCGCCGTCGCCGTGGCGGGGGAGGGAGGGCGCCCGCCCTTTGCCTCAATCTGGCCCTCGCCCTGGCACCCGCCACAGCCAGATCTGGCCGCTGCCAGATGCAGGCGGGCAGCCGTGGCCAGATCTGGCAGCCGTCGGCCAGATCCGGCCGTGACAGGCTGGACCTGGCCGTCCCTCGGCCAGATCTGGTTGGGGGACGACTAGGTCCAGCTTGTCGCGGCCGGATCTGGCCGGTGGCAGCCCTGATAGGAAAAAACTTTTGTGCCGCGGACGCTCGTCCGCCCCGCTCCCCATCGACCCCGTCATCCTGCCCCCCCCCCCCGGCGGCTGCGACTGCTAGGGGGGCGGGACGACGAGGTCGATGGGGAGCAGGGTGGACGGGCATCCACGGCCGGGCGGCGGCATCCGCGGGGGGCTGGACGACAAGGTCGATGGGGAGCAAGGCGGACGGGTGTTCGCGGCTAGGCGGCGGAGTCTGCGACGGGGGAGCAAGGAGGAGGGCTGGGGGAGGAAGCGCGCCCTCCCCTCGCGAAGGGGTGGCGGCCGCTAGGGGCAACGACGCGACGGGGCGGTGGTGCGATAGGGAGGTGGCAGAGGGCGACGCGGCTGTGGGGTTGGGGCACTTTTGGAAATTTCTTTTTTAACGGGAGATCTGGGCCGTCCTTATAATCGGACGGCCCAGAGAAGAGCTTGGGGCAGAAAATTTTTTCTACATATATATATATATATATATATATATTTACAATGAAAAAAAAGTATGTTATCATAAAAATTTAATATTTTAATATTAATTTAGCATAAGGTGGTCGCCGGTCGGGCACGGGTTTAGTTTAGTCACAAACATTGTCTAAAAGGAGTCGGATACTCGAAGTTCGTCAAACCGTCCGTCTACGATCGCCCGACGGGCACCAACCCGACCACCCAATCTCCCCCGTTTCCTCCGCCACGGCGCTACCAGGTCGCCGTGGGCTCGAACACCAAACCAAATCGCCGCCGCCGCGAAGAAGGCGACCGTCGCCATGATCAGCATTCTAGCACAGGTAACCCTCGATCTGCATGCCCCCTTCTTTGCGGATGTCTCTGCTATTTTTTGGTTGGTGTTGTTTGGTAAGAGTTGTATATTTGGTTCGGATGCTGCGCAGGAGCGGCTCCTCGGAGCAGCGCTGGGATGCGCTCTTGCGGGCTTCGTTGTTTTCAATGAACGCAGGGATGTTTATAGGTCGATCTCTGAAGTCGGTGTGCCATCTCGCGTATCCTCGCACAAGGTGATTGGCTTTTGTTTATGGTGTGATCTATTCGTTTTTTTTGTGTTTTTTGTTTATAGGAATGGTTATTTTTCATAATCAATTGATTGTGCTAGATAACTCTAATTGCATGTTAGCTTACAATTTCTTCTTCTCAGCAGTGGTACTCATGAAACGGTAATGATATTGATGGCTTTGCTTTCATGATTTATTGTTGTACCCGAGGTTGTTTTCTATAAATTTTCTTATCAAGTTCTGAAAATGCCAGTTTCTTTCTGTTTGATTTTACTTTTCCTCCCTCTTGTTTGTTTGTTCTAATTGGAGCTTGAGACGTTGACAGATTAATATATCTCAGGTGTATATCCCCACTGCTCGGTTAATGACTAAATTTAGATGGTTTTATCTATTTCTTATAAGCTCAAGCTGTTAGGGAGGGAAGGGTAGCAGTCAACATTCAATTAGTAGGGGGGCAGGGAGGTAGGAGTTACCTCTTTTTTATTTGTACATATATTTTAAATTTTTTATTTTTTTCTTTTTTGTTGATGGAAGAAATTTAGTAAGTTAATGTCTAAAAAGGAAAAAGATAGTTGAGTTTGTATTGTGAGTCCTCTTCTTAGTGACTTCCTGGAGCTGTCCAAACTTTTGGTTTAACTCTTAACTCATTCTAACACTCAGTGGCCATATTGCAAATGTGTCTGCTGGTTGAAATGTTGAATTAGGGCTTAGTTTTAAAAAATTGAAATATCGATGATTCTTGGGGCTATTGAAATTTGAGGGAGAGAGCAATTCAGCTTGTTGTAGACTCTGCTTATCCGTAAGGAGTGATGTTCTAGAATTTATTTTTACTGGTTAATCACTTGAAATGTTTGAGAATTGCATAAGGGATTTCCATCATTCGACCTGTTGAAGCATTAAGAAATATAGACATAGGTGTGGCCTGCCAAAATTTGATGGCGTGATGGTTGGTCTCTACCAACTTCATCTACAACTATACTTTGTATTGATTTGCGTCTTCCGCTTTTGGCTTGCCAGCATGAGCTTAATTTAGCTACGAGTTGAGTGAACTTAACTTTATGCTTGAGGTGTAACATTTACACTGGGACTATATTTGCCTGCCGTTTGTTGTGGATTTGAAGTTCCTTTTGACATGCGGTCATGTATATGTTATTTTTCATGAACTGGTTATTTTGGACATGGAGAAAGTATATCAAAGAAGCTCCATTCACAATGAAAAGGTTGTGTGACAACTGGAGTTATTTGAAATTATAAAGTGCACTATACCTGATTTGCTAAAACATATTTATCGGGCAGTGGGATACCTTCTCCTATGGAACACTTGGAGATATCTTAAGAGTAGATTATGTCATTCAGCATGGGGCATGGTTGTTGTATTCATTGTTTACTCTCTGAATGCATATCTTTTTATATCTTCCTTCCAATTCTTTAATTGGTTTTCCATTTCATCTGATTGTGTGATTGCTGCAGCATAGTGCAGTAAGTCTGCCATGCTGTCGATTTGGACTTCTTCTTCTATTTTGGAAAGCTATTATCTGCATTATTCTTGGTGTCTACTTTATCTCTATTTATATTGTGTATATAATATTCATTCAGATACTTCTGTTAGAACGTTTGTGCAAGCTGCAGCTACTAATGTTTTGTTATCATTGTGGAGGGACATTTGTTGAGTTATAGTTTGTGTATCTCATGAAGATTTGGTTGCATAACCTCGGTTAATGTTCCCTTTCTTGCATAAGTTTTTGTTCGTTTGTCCGCTTTATGGGTTATGTATGAGCAAAAAATCATGCTGTTGTTAATTACACTAATGGAGCTGGGCAAAGTTACTAGCAAGTTTCTCTTGTCAGCAGTGTTTGCTTGTTTTAATTTTTGATTATTTTGTATAGTATACTGATTGGTTAAGAGATGCTGCAGCTGGTACATGAGTCTGCATCAAGTACTCATTCGGAGTTTGCTCATGTCTGGAACAAAACGGTGGATAAGACTCTGGGGTCCCTCGTTCAAGCCCTCAGCTCCCGAGGCTGGTAGTCGTGATTACGCTATTCAAGAATTTGAAACTCAAATGGAATGAATGCATTACAGCACAGAATAAAGGGTACTTAAATATGTCAACTACTTTTGTTGTATTCCTACGTTTTGGCCTCTGGAGTTGTTCATCTCCATCGAATGTACCAGCTGGCCTTATGGGAAGGAAGTTGAGTTTTCTTTTCCTGTTCCATGTTAGTTTGTGCCCTGGATTTGCAATTATGCCAAAGACACCTTTTCTTTTCTAAAGTGCTGGAAAAATACTTGCTTGAACATTTTGCTTTCCTTTCCTTTGAATATCTCGTCTTTTTGCGCAAGGGTACTAATTGAGTGAGTGAATTAGATTGGCTCCGGCTCAACTTGTTTGTACACAACCAACTTGGTTTTTATTAATTGCTGATTTATTTGTGATAAGTAGCATTGAAATGTTATTGTTTGTACGAAATTTCTTTTGTTTACTCCTTCAAAGTCGACTGGGATTTAGAGAATAAGGCATTTTTTTGTCGAGTTGGACTATCATGACTTGAGATCTTGTACTGGATGTAGTTAAAGATTGTCCTACTATAATTCAGCATCAAGTCCAGATGAAGTAGGGAGTTAAGGTAAATTAAACCGAACTATAATGAGTTGAGATCTTGTACTTGATGTAGTTAAATTAAAGGTTATCTTAGTATTATTCAGCATCAAGTCCATATGAACTACCGAGTTAAGGTAAATTAAACAAAAATATGTGAAGCTTCTTAATAAGTGCGCTAAATTGAATAAAAACTTAAGCAGCACAAGTTAAATTTTCTGAATTGATCATCAACCCAATCCAAATGGTAAGGCCAATCTACCAATCAATCAATCAAACAAAAGAAATTTTCTGAATTCATTATGCTTATTTCTCTCTTAACCAACAGCCTATTACATCACGACTATACATATATATATATATATATATATATATGTATATATATATTTGCTTTAATCACACAAAGGAAGGAATGAGATTCTTCCTTAGTAGAGAGTGGTGCAAGAGAGGACTACAGTGGGGTTTATTGAGTTACAAAGAAGAAAGAAAGAGCCACATCTCTGACATGTAGCTAGGTCCTTGCCCGGAGCCATTGGAGAATATCGCCGAAGACGAGGTCGACGTCGTCGTCTTCCTCGCCGATGAGCTGGTGCCACATCCCGGGGTACATCTTGATGGTCTTGTCCTCGCTCTTGGCCAGCCGGTGCAGCTCTACCACCCCGGCCGGGTCGCACACCTTGTCCTCCTCCCCGTGCACGATCAACAGCGGCGCTTCCACCTCCCCGAACCGCTCCTGCACCTCCCTGCACACCCGCAGCAGCTCCTGGGCCGTCGCCGCCCTCGGCCGCCGCACCATTCGCCGCGGGCTCGCCGTCGCCAGCCGCCTCTTCCACCCCACCTTGAAAGACACCCCCGGGATGGACCCCCGAGTCGGCACCACCTCCCACGTCGGCGCCAGCGCCGCCGCCACCCCGAGCAGGTGCTCCAGCGGCCACGGCGGCTTGAACTTGTCGCTCACCGCGCACATGGCGCCGTTGAGCACCAGCCCCGCCCAGTCCCCTAGGCGGCGGAGATGGAGGAGGAGGGCGACGGCGCCGCCGAGGGACTCGGCGTAGAGGAAGGCGGGGAGGGCGGGGGGAGGCGGGAGCGGAAGGCGGCGAAGAAGGTGGCGCAGTCGTCGACGACGGGGTTGAGGTCGGGGATGTGGTAGAGGAGGCCGTCGGAGAAGCCGTGGCCCTGGTGGTCGAGGGCGCAGGCGGCGTAGCCGGACTTGGCGAAGAGGACGGCGGTGAGCTGCAGGAGCCAGCTGGACTCGCCGGTAAAGCCGTGGACCAGGGCCACCACGCCGACGGGCTGCGCCGGCGGGGCCGGGAGCCACCACTGGGTGAAGATGCGGAGGCCCCGGGGGTTGACGAAGTAGTCCGACCCGTGCTCGACGCCGTGGTGGGCGTAGAACTCCTCGGGCGTTCGGGCCCCGAACGGGGATCGGTCGTCGGCGTCGGCGACCGGGTGGAGGTGCCGGCGCTGCTCCGCCGCCGACGATGCCATGGGGAAGAAGACGATGATATCGATGGAAGGCCGTGTGGGTGGTTGTTAGTGTAGAAGGGGAAGGGGGAAGAGAAGGTGGTGGAGTTAAATTGGTTGGTTGGGATTTAGGTTTGAGGGAGTGAATGCGAGTTCTGTTTGGTTGTTGGGTTTGTCCATGCTTCAGAGTCTCTCTGTCTCTGTCTATGACAGTGGACTTATTATTTTTCTTTTTGTTGATCGACTTGAATATTGAATTTTAATGATGGTGTGTCTATTTCTTTTAGGGTTTTTATTTTGATTTCGTTTGATTATAATTATAATTATTTCGTTGAATTAATCTTCATATAGTTTACTTTCCCTACCATTTCTTATATCCAAAACAAACAAAAAGGAAAAACCATGTTTTTTTATGCTAACTTCTCTCCAGTTAATCTTGGTGTATTTGATAAATGCAGTTAATAAGATATATTCTGTGTGCCTTGAAATAAAGATTTATGCCTGTGAGACAACAGCTCTTTATTACTTATTTATTTATTTTTTAAAGAGATAGTCGTCGGGTCTCTCCATTTGTGAGACCTAAGGGCTTTTCTTCTCTTTTTTTCAAAATTTTTATAATCTTAACGTGAGAGGAGGCGTGGGAGAGTGGTTATAACTAAGAGACTTGGGGATTTCATTTACTCCATCACCCTAGCTTACAACTAAGAGAGGTAGGGATTTCAAAAGTGACGAGTGGTGTGTGAGGACTAAATTACAATTATTTTTTGCAGAAAGTAATTCCAAAATATATGCCCATGGTCTTACTCCCAGTTATTTTCCTACTCTTATATTTACCCGTTGGGGTAGGAATTCTTAGTTATAGAATGAGAGTATAAAATCATTATATTCTCTAATAAGAAGGGATTTAGCCAATGAGTATGTTGCAAAAGAAAATTGTAATTTAATACAATCATTTTCATAATTTAACTTACAATTGACTCATGATCAATTGGATTTGTCTCAAACCCCGCTCACCACTTTTTGGTGAAATAAATAGGCCCGTTAGGGCATGGGTGAAGTGAGATAGATATTATAATAATATAAGACCATAAGTAGGGGTTACATAACCTATACTTTTAATAGATCATACTGGTTTGGGAGTTATATTGACTAACAAAGACTCGATTAAATACTAAAATATCTACTCAATTATATATATAATAGTATCCTAACACATTGATAACTCTATACCAAACAATTTTGGCTATTGCTAGTTTCATTATTTCATCAACCCTCTTTGAACTAATTTTAAACTTAGATTTCAATGTCGTCGTACATAATAGCCACTGGCTTTAAACGTAGAAGGGGATCGGAATAGGACCGAGGTGGGAAATAAATGCTAACTCAATCACAATTCACGAGCTAGGAAAGACTTTATAAAGTCTTACCGAAATAGGATTTCCTTGTCGTGTCATATTGGGCTTGGACTTGATTTGATCCCCATTCTTTTCCCGGTCCGAGACTTGTTCATGAAATCGTTAGGTGTAAAAGCAAACCATTGAGTCTAGGAGTATTGCAAGAAGCGCTAGATTAAAATACCTTTGCTCATTCCTTCTGATCCTAGAAAACGTCCAAGAAAACCTGTCACATAATTAGCTGAGTATGGGAGAAAAACTATAAGTAAATACATAAGATTGAGTCCGACTCAAACTCTCATACGAGGCGAGAGAGAAAATTTTATGCTTAGTTCGGCTCGTAAGCACAAGTCGAAAAGTCGAGCTCAGGCTCACTTAAGTATTAAACTCGCTAGCTCAACTCGTTCGTGACGTCTAGATTCTACCAGATAAACATGATGTACATAAAATGGGAAAAGTTCAAACTAGTCCAGCCCCAAATCAATCTGGGTGTTAAAAGGGCTACCTAGATTGATTGTATCTTTACCTAAAAAAATAAAAATTCAAAACCCCCTCCACCTATGATCCGCCAGATCTGTTCGACAGCAGCAGGACAAGGTTGTCTTTGGCCAGGTTTGGCTGCCAACTGTCAGAATGGGCTAACTACAGCTAGATTTGGCTCAAGTCGGTCCAAGTATGATTGACGGCTGTCGTTATAAGTAGAGGTGAAGTTTAGATTTTTTTATTTTAGATTTGAATTAATCTCGATCGTCTATATAATCGGGTCCAGATTGATTAAAAATCTTCCCACCATGTTGGCAAGCTATCACCTCTCAAATAAAATAGATCCTATAGCAATAGCATTAATAAAGTAATGAATAGATTATCATTCCCATGTTGAAGACTATTTTATTAATTAAAATCTTAAACCATATTATCTAAGAAGAACAAATATTGTGATTGTTGATTAACTAATTAATCTAAGATAAAACAAAAAGAAAACAAAGGTCTAGACTAAATATACGGTTTCTCACAATCATCAATCGGAGACTGTATCTAAGATATTAAATTATTATTATTTATCTCATTATTTAATGAATATTTATGTATAAAATTAAAATTTATTTGGTATATGTCATGTATGATGTGGTATTTGCTTTGTGTGTGTATATATATATAAATATAATTTTTCTATGGTGCGCTGCTCTTTTGGCAGCGCACCATGCGGCGCCAAATCTGGGCCGCTAGATTTCAATCCAGCGACCCAGATTTGATAAGCCACGTCAGACCCGCCTGAGACCCGCCAGCCCCCAACCCGACCGTCTGTTCGCCCTCCCGCCCGCTCGACCACTCACGCCTGCCTGTTCGCTCGTCCGCCCGCTCGACCGCCCTCCGCCGCAGCCGCGCCCGCCGCAGCGCCCCATCCCGCCGCCTCTCCCGCCTCGCCGGCGCCCTCCCCGCCACGCGCGCGCGCCCCCACCTCGTTCCCCCTTGCCCCTGGCCGCGCCGTTCCAACCCCCCGCCGCCAACCCGGGTCAGCCGCGGGTTGACAGGGGTGGCTGCCGGGGGGGGGGCGTTGGAAGGGTGCAGCCGGGGGCAAGGGGGAACGGGGTGGGGGGCACGGCGGCAGGCAGTGGCGGGGAGGGCGCCGGTGGGGCGGGAGGGAGGCGGCTGGATGGGCGCCGCGGCGGGGAGCGGGCAGTGGCGGAGGGCGGCGGCTGGGGGGTTGTTGATGCGGCGGCGGGGGTTGGAAGGGGTGGCCGGGGGCGAGGGGGAACAGGGGGGGTGGGCGGCGGGCAGGGGCCGGGGGAGGGCACCGGCGGGCTGGGGGGTCGTCGCGGCGGGCGAGGGGCAGCGGAGGAGGGGGGCGGGCGGTCCAACGAGCCATCGCGGATAAACAAACGGCCGGCGAGCCTCGCAGACAAACGGGCGGGCGGGTCTAAGGTGGGTCTGACGGGTCTGAAAATCAAATTTAGGATACTGAAATCTGGGTCGCTAGATTTCAATCCAATGGCCCAGATTTGGCAGCGCATGGTGCGCTGCCAAAAGGGCAGCGCACCATAGCGCTGCCCTATATATATATATATATATATATATATATATATATATATATATATATATATAACTTTATCTTAGCCAAGGGCATAGAAAGTTCTTTGCCCTCAACTCTAATCTGGGACCTCCGATCATATGAACGACTTAGATTTGATGAAAAAAACACCCCTTCACCACTTCTTTCATTGGCGGCCAGGTTCTAGCCTCGGCTAGCTTGGTTTGGTCACCATCGACATCAGGAGTGGCTAAGCCCGATCGGTCATGGCCGCAACCTGGCCACCTACCACTTTTTTCTTTTTAGGCAAGTTTAGATCTGGTTGCCGCAGGCTGGACTTGGCTGTTGTAACGACTCATTTCAAAGTGCAAACTAATGAGCCTAAGTTATTTCTTTAATAGTGGTTAACCAAGTTAAAGATATATAGTCTATTCCCACTTATAAATATGATCTTACCCAGTAGGTATTACATATAGGTTTAAGTTGATGGATCTCATAATCCACCCATCGTAGGAAATTTGGTCCCTAAAATTTCTACACTCGGCTCGTTACTAGCCTCAATACGCGTCCTTCTCTGACTTGTGACTAGCAGCCTTAGCCAATGTCCATAGTTTAGCCCACCATCTAACACGGAACCAAGTTGATACTATTTGTAACGGTACATCCCAAAGTGCAACGTAATGGGCTAAGTCATTTCTTTAAAAGTGATTAACCAAAGACTTATAGTCTATTCCAAGTTATAAACAGGATCTTAGTCCATTAGGTATTAAATATAGGACTAAATTGAAAGATCTCACAATCCACCTACCTTAAGAAATTTTGTCCCCAAAATTCCAACACTCGGCCCGTTGCTAGCTTCAACACAAATCCTTCTCTGGCACGTGACCGACAGCTTTAGCCAACGTCCCCGAAATTCCAACGCTCGGCCTGTTGCTAGCTTCAACACAAATCCTTCTCTGGCACGTGACCGACAGCTTTAGCCAACGTCACTAGTCCAACCTACAATCTAACATAGAACCAGGTTGCTCTGATACCATTTGTAACGACCCAACCCAAAATGTAAACTAATGTGCTAAGTCATCTCTTTGAAAGTGGTTAACTAAATTAAAGATAGCCCAATATGTATTAGATGTGAGACTAAGTTGAAGGATCTCACAATCCACCCACCTTAAGAAATTTTGTCCCCAAAATTCCTATACTTGGCTTGTTGCTAGCTCCAGTACACGACCTTTTTGGCCTGTAACCGGTAACTTAGCCAATGTCTTTAGCCCAGCCCACCGTCTAATACAGAACAGGAGGCTCCGATATCATTTGTAATGACCCGTTTCAAAGTGCAAACTAATAGGCCTACGTTACCTCTTAAACAGTAGTTAACCAAGTTAAAGATTTATAGTTCATTCCTACTTATAAACATGATCTTATTCCAGTATGTATTAGATGTGGGACAACAAGATCTTTAGCTGCCCAAGGCCGAAGGACCTTGTCCAGGCCAATTGAGTTTACATTGTCTAAGCCAGGGGCAAAAAAATTTTCTGCCCAAAACTTTGATCTAGACT